>BQNB010015245.1:1658-69983 GCA_026074375.1 Tanacetum coccineum | reverse complement strand
TTCATTAAGCTTTTTAATGGCTTATCCGTGTTTCAAAATGTTTTCTATTTGCTGATTGTTAAAGCTTATTGTTCAAGCTTTCAGCCCATATAGTTCTTATTCCTATAAGGATCCATCTTGGTGCTTGTTTTTAAGCCTAAAAGTGGTCCTTTGGGCTGTTTGACTGCCAGTTTTTTGCTTAAGTGTTATTTGGCTTATTTGTGCTTATCTGCTTAATTTCCTAGCTTATTTAGGTTTAAAATTGCTTATTAGTTTGGTTTAAGCCCATTTTAGCTTATTCCTCTTAGGTTAGAGCTTATTGTAGCTTATTTGCATATTAGAGTAAAATTCTTAAGGTTTATAGCTTTTAAGTAATCTGTCTAATTTAACTTATTGTAGCTTAAGTTCTTTGCTTATTTTTTCTTGTTTATGCTTATTAGGTATGGTTGAATATCTGTGATAGCTTATTTCTCCTTTAGGATTGCTTATTAGTGTTTTAAAAGACCAAACAGTTAGTGTGATTTGGAATTAAGAGTTAAGCTTATTCTGTCATCTTAAGTGCTTATTCTAGTGCTTATTTGTAGTTTATAAAAAAGGTGTTTTTGCAAAAAGTGCTTATTTTTCTGTCCTTAAAGAAAGTTGTAAAAAAAATGGAAATAAAAAACGTTTGGGAAAGGGGAAGTCCCAAGTGAGCCAGGGCTCGAACCTGGGACCTCTACCCTCTCAACCAAACGTCCCACACACCACACTCATAACCACTTTGCTACAATAGCTCATCCGTTTGTGTTTGCACAAACAATCCTTATACCACCTCTTTGAGCCCTTAATCTTGTAATAAGCCGTAGCCTGTTTTGGCTTATTTAGGGCTTATTTGATAAGCTGCTTGTTTCATTTTATTTTTCCTGCCTTTGACACTACATTTAGGACTTTTCTTGTTTTTTTTAGAATTTTTCATTCTTATTTGTTATTTTTAATTATTTTTTGAAAGTTAAAATTTTTAAAAGTCTTTTAAAAATAGAAAAAGTTTTTAGAAAATTACAAAAAATAGTTTTTGGTTTTAGAATAAATATTTTTAGGTTTACAAACATTAAAATCATTTTTACCACTTTTAGATTTTTATTTTGATTTTTAGCTTTTAAAATTAGTTTTATAAAATAGATTTTTATTATAAAAAGTAGTTAAAAATAGTTTTCTGAGTTTTTATCATATTTTAGACTTTTCTAAGGTAGAATGTCATTTTTTAGAATTTTTAGGTATTAATTTGCTAATTTCTAGGATTTTAAATAGATTAATTTAGTTTTTAATTCATAAAAAAAATATTAAAAAGCCAAAAAAAATATAAATCTTTTTTAGAAAATTTTATTTTGTCATTTTTGAGGTTTACATGCATTAAAATCTTTTTTAGGGTTTTAACTCGAATTAGTTGATAATTTAGCGCGCTTTTAGATTCCCGTTTACATTTTTAGTTTAAAATTGTGTGCCTTTCTCATTTTTAGTGTAGATTGCCTTATTTTTCCCATAGTTTTGGAAACCAAGCCAAATCTTGTTTCCATTCAAGCACATATTCTCAAAACGATTCTTATCTTTATATACTATATATTGTGAAATTTTTGATTCCTACCCTCTTATCTTTATATACTATATATTATAAGTATATCTTATATTTATATTTATATATTATATATCTTAAAAAGGTATAATCAGAACGGATCAACGCACCCCATCACATTCAAACTCACACCTTTCAAACTCATTTCTCAAACATCAATTGAGTTCTAAGCAGCCAAGGAGGAACAAGAGAAGCCACAAGACCAGGAGTGAAGCCAAGAACCAAGAGAAGAAGCCTTGTGAAATCATTACTAGGCGTACGAGTACCAAAACTTGATATCAAAGAGACATTAGGAAAGAAAATGTTTAAGTTGTCAGAAAAGATTTTCAAACTAAGAATGATCAAGCAGATATAACGTTTTTTTTAAAAAAAAAAAAAATAGTCAAAAGTGTCTCTGATTAATTGGATCCGATGAATCCATTTTGAAAGGGATCCAGCTAGTTCATCTAAAGGGATTCGGGCAACTAAATTTAAAATTTTCAATTTTGAACCATTTCACTTTCCAAAACAAATGTTGTTTCTAGAAAGAAAAATGTCATTTAGAGTCAATATTAAAAACACTAAACAAACGACCTTCTTATAACATAGTCAAAATAAAATAGACTTATACTATCTAAATTATCACCATAAACGAATTGGTATAAAAACTACATATCAACCATCAAACTTTACTCATTAGGGATCATACCCGTCACATTTACTCTTGTGTCACCCAAATGGTATATATGACGCAAATGTGTCCATAAGACATTGGGGACCAATTTGTTGAGATCTTGAATATTCTTGGAAAAATCCAAAGACAAGTGGCAACAAGAATTATTATTCAAGACGCGTGTCTAATTTGATGGATTTGCTTATAAAACATACAACAAAAGACTCATAGTGCTCCGAAAAATATCAAATGGTCAAAAGGCTAAGGTATGTTCCTGCATCAAGTCTGCTAGTTTCATAAACAACATATCTTGCTCTTTGCTTTATGTGCTTTGAGCCACAACTTGAATTAAATCTTTTATCAAAATTAGGATTTCTTAGGATAACTAGAATTTTTTTATATTATCAAAGAATCAAAGACTTTGTGCTCTAACAATATTAGATATTAATTCATTACTAGACCTTTTTAAATAAAATCTAATAGTTGGTAGCTATTTGTGCTACATGTTTGACTCTTACTTGATAAAGTGCTTATTTGAATATTTTATATATTATTTCCGGAATCTTCTATCATGATCTATTTAGGACATTCAAGAGAGTTTTGTTTTTATGTTTTACTCATCAGCTTATTGCTCCTCCTCGTTTAAGCTTGTGTATTTTGTCATCTAATTGACCGTTCTACCAAACATAATTATTTTGCCTTTGTCAAAATAGTTGTATCTGAATAATAAAGTGTTTGAGATATTAAACTCCTTCATTCAAAACCTCTCATCTCACTTTCTCATGAAAACCAACGACAAGGTATAGTTGTATTTTTCTCTTTCAAAATTCAAACATCACCACTCTGCTTCATACCTCACATAAATAAAAAATAACCTCTCCTTCCTTATCACTCAATACCAAAAATGGAAGACATCACAGAAACAATTAGCCCCGTCATGTGGATCATCATTATTTCCCTCGTAATGCTATTATACCCGTTGTTCAAGGTCTCACGAGGAGCGACGTTCTTTATTTTAGGCCTTTATGTTTTCGTTATTTATTCCATATTTTGTATTGCCGTGAGCATTGAAATGAAATATAAATAACATCGTCATCTTGTTATTTCTAGTTTTTCATTTATCCTATTTTTTATGCAAACCGCACGCATCCTCGTCATAATCTTCCTTTGACACAACTATAAAATTAGTTTTGAAATATTTAATCTAAACTGATCGTAACTAAAAGGCACCACAAATAATAATTACGTCAAAAATAATAAAAATAAAGAGACTACTTTTTTATGTTCTCGGATCCCTTCGTAAAGAAGGCTGGATCCCTTTCCACGATATTCGACATAGCTTGGTAGATGAACAACCCTTGATTTCTTTAAATGCTCTATCTGGGTTAATACTTACAAGACTATGAGGGTTAAAGGATGTGTAGGAAAGAATGCTTTACATGTACTGTTAAATTCAGGAAGCACACATAATTTCTTGGACTTGCAAATTGCTAAGAAATTAGGTTGTAGGCTTAGGAAAATTTGTCCCTTAGATGTGTTTCTGGCTAATGGAAATGTTATGACCAGTCTTTATGAGTGTAAGGCATAGAAAAATTTGTCCCTTAAATATGTATATATATATACATACATAGATATATATATATATATACATACATATATATATATATATATATATGTGTACATACAAATATATATATATGTACACTATATATTTATTATATATATATATATATATTATATATATATATATATATATATATATATATATTTATATATATATAAATACACATATTGTATACATATTATGTATCCACATATATGTATTGTACATATATGTTGTAACCCCATTTTTTCATATAGCAGCGGAAGCTAATCTGGGGTATTACTTATGGATACAACAATCATAATCATAGGAAAACGACTTATAAGGCGTTTTTCGAAAATTTATTTGTCATTTATTATAATTAGAGTTTTTTACAAAATGCAGTTCCCACAATCTAAACATAAAGTGTAAATAGATAACAGTTCGAGCATCTTCAAGTCTAAGCATACGTGTAGTAAGTTGGTTAATTTCCTTGAGATAATCATGCTAAAAAAGTCTACTATGGTTGAGTGAAATTCATAGGTTTGTAAACAGGTTTGCATACAAGTCTTAGTGTAATAATAGTAAAAACACAATTATTATGAAAATGGTATTGTTATTATACACCCGTTATTAGTAATGATTGCAACGAATACAATTATCATAATAACAGTGTATTACTGCGTTATTGTCTTGTTTGGTCTGATTGATCTGATTGGTCATGTTCCTTGCCTAACCTCATGGCACCAACACATTATCATCCAAAGTCAATTTAATGACTTGAAGAGCTCATAATATCAACATATTAACATCCCAAAGTCAATTTAACAACTTGAAGTCAATTTAATGACTTGTAGGATTTATAATATTAACACATTAATATCCAAAGTCAATTTAACGACTTAAAGTCAAATTTAATGACTTGTAGGATAGATAACTTAGACAACAATTGTAATGGAAATGTCAGGAGGATAGCTGTAATTGGAAACACACTTGTATTCGTAATTATAGAGGTATCCCCCTCACGGGTTCTGAAAAGATATTAAAATGGCGATGGATATGAATTCTCTAAGTCTTTGAAAAGTAATCACATTGTTATAAGATAAACAAGTATGTAAAAGAGTTTGTAACAAGCATGTATCCCCCTCACGGGTTTATAAAACATGTAAATAAGTAAATGCGAGGTTATGAACTTCACCTGATAGGTAGATGTAATAAATATTCCAAAATGAAAGCTGACGACCTTATCACAATCTTAACGGGGGAAGGTTGATATAGCAAAATGATAGTAAAAACAGACGTCACGCAACCCTGAATAAATATGTCAAGGTTTACGGCAAGTTTGTACTTGTAGAAACTTTGTTTTAAGAGTTTTGAGTTTGATGGAAAGTTTGGAATTTTTGTATCACCGTTCGTGCCATCATATTTAAAGTCATTCAGTAACGTCTGAGAGCTAGAGCAACTTTTTAAATCGTAAACCCAATCAACTTTTTCTGTCGAACGTAATACCAAGATGAACTCATTATATGAAGCTCCCTACTCCTAGTATAGTAATACGATATAATCAGTTTTAAGCGTTTTAATCAATATCTGGAAATGTTAAGCATGTCAAGCGTTAATTAAAGTTATGTCTTATAATGTTTTGAACATGATTTTATACTTTTTCAAAATGTTACATACCCTTGAGAATGAAAAGTGGCAAAATATACCCTCGGAGTTTGCACTTTTACGAGTTTGGTCCTTCAAGTTTAAAAGATATACAAAGTAAACCTTGCACTTTAAAAAGTTGAACATTAATACGATTCCATGTAGTTATAACTTTGATAAAATGACATTTGCAGTCCCTTTAGTTATATATTTCTGAAAGTTACGATATATACCCTTTGCATGGATTATAATTATTTAAAAACATGTCCAAATTGCCATGCAAGCTTATTTTAACATTTCAATAGACATTTATAAGTTATAATAAACTAAAATATGAAGATTTAACACAACGAAAGTTTAAAATAATGATTCGTTAAGCTAGGAAGCAAAACGGGTCAAATTAGGGTTTTAAAACGTAAACGCGCGGGTTTTAAGTTCAAATTCCTTCATTAATCAATAAAGTGGTTATTTTAACATTAGTTAAGCATGCTAGGATAGATTATAACAATATTTAACCATTATAACATTTAGTTTAAAAAAAATAGGGTTTTGGGTGTACGGTTTTGGATCAAAATGGAAAATGAGCTTGAATTGAGTTATGAAACTTTAACAAGAGTTTATTTAGGATCATATGAACATTATAAGATTGTAGGAGCAGAAGTAGAACATCCTAAACCTGGTTTGAGCTTATAGCTTGGAAACGGGTCGAAATGGGGACTTTTAGCTTCGTACGCCTAGAATAACGACTCCCGGGCTTCTTTTCTTTGGTTTTATTTTGCTTCCCTTATATTCTTGGGATTATTAGGATCTCTTAGAATTCATATAGTGCAACTGATTTCTGCTATGAGAGGTTATAGAGGAGGAAGATGGGGATGCGTTGAATGAACGATGGTTGCCCCTATTTATAGCAATTTCAAAACTTAGAAGGCAAAGGTAAGGGGGGTGAGGTTGTCTCAATTATATAGTGGCTGATTTAGGGAGTCTAGGAGATGACAATGATGGTCAGGCATAGTAGATAGGATGTGTTGGAAGGCTTATAAGGGTGTTTGTGTCCACGGCTTGAAAAGAAAGAACAAGAGAGCATGTGATGTTTTCTTAATCAAAAATATTGAAGATATTTGTTGTAGAAGGTGTGTAAGATGGATTAGGAAGGTGATGGAGAGGTACTTGTCATGGAGGTGATTGTTTGGAAAAAAAAATTAGTTAATAAAGGGTCAAAATGAAAGAAATCTAGGTATTCGGTTCTTAGGGCTTATTAGGGGTTGTCAACTTGTAATTCGTGTACATTTGATCAATAATGATGTATTAATGTTTGTAAGGTAAACTCATATCATGAGTTTACAATGGTTCTTGGTTGATTGTTCGGGATTAAAATGGTCAAAAATGAGTAAACGAGTCGAATGATCCATTTAGGTACGTTTAGGGTTTCTCGGATTCAATTTTTGTATAAAGGATATGAGATGATGAAATAATGATGAAAATAGGATTGAAATAATTGTAAAATAAGTTATTACAACTTATTTGAGTGTTGGTTGAGGTTTAAAATGGATAAAAACGAAGAAACGGGTCATAGTGTAGTATTTAGCTCGGGTTAGGGTTTCTGAGTTTTGAATTAGGGTTTTGAGTGTAAAAATGTGTATGAAAGCTTATGAATGGAATAATTAGGGATTACACATTGTATATTGAGTGTAGTTGCTTGCACAAGAGTGGTGGTGAAGAAACTGGAATGAAAACAGAGGTAAAACGGCTATTTTGGATGTCATGCTTAATGACTTATACATTGTGCTTTGAAAACTTGTACTTGACTTGGAGGGAGTTTATATTTCAAATGAAATGTTATATTACTTGTATATATGCTTTAGTAGCTTGTACATTCACTTTAGATATTAACTCTTCATGGAATTTAGGGTTTAGAGGTATACGATAACGGTTTAAAGCCCGTTTTGATATAACGTTGTGAATGGTACATTATAGGAATAATGTACTTTGTAAAAAGGATATGATGATATTGACTTGACATGTTATGATGTTTTCTTGACATATATGAAGACAGGATGGCCATAGATAGGTTGCGTGAGCTTGTCTACTTTAGTTATGCAAGTTACCTTGCTTAATGAGATATTGACAATGCAAGTAATGTAATAAAGCGAAAAATTTCCCCGTATAATTGTGATCATAGTAAAATAGGTTGATGAAAATTCTTGGGTTGTTATATTCGTATTCCAAAATTTTCCGTTATATCCTGCAATGTAATATCAAAGAATGTATATTCCTTTGTTAGAACTTGTACCAAATAAGAATCCATACAATGATATAGCTTGACAATGACTTATTCTTATTCTGTGTTATCTTATGTTGACAGAATGCCTCCCAAGAGGGCATCAACATCTACAACACTAACTATGACTCAGACTGCCAACCGACAACTAATTGCTGATAGTGTTGCTGCTGCTCTAAAAGCACAAGATGCTAACATGGCAAATACTGACAATACTAATAGGAACACTGGACCAAGAGAAACTCTTGTAGCAAAAAGGGGAAACTATAAAGAATTTATAAGCCGTCAACCTTTCTACTTCAATGGTACGAAAGGAGCAGTTGACCTCATTCGCTGGTTTGAACGAACTTAATCGGTATTTTCTCATAGCAACTGTGCCGAGGAAAACAGAGTTGCATTTGCTACTGGTACACTGACCGATGATGCTTTATCCTGGTGGAATGCATACGCCCAACCTATTGGGAGAAAACAAGCCAACAGGACCACCTGGACTGAATTGAAAAGGCTCTTGACTAATAAGTATTGCCCTCGAACTGAGATCAAGAAAATGGAAGATGAATTTTATGGTCTGATTGTAAATGGGAATGATCTCAAGACTTACATTAGAAGATTCCAGGAATTATCCGTTTTATGCCCAAACATGGTGCCAAATTATGAGAAACTTATGGAAGTTTTCATCGGGGGATTGCCCCAAAGCATTGAAGGAAATGTTACTGCTTCAAAACCTCATACTCTAGAAAAAGCCACCAACATAGCTCACAGACTAATGGACCAAATACTAAAGCGCGATTATGTGCAAGAAACCAATGATCATAAAAGAAAGTTTGAGGATAAAAGAAACACCAACAACGATAACAACAACTACCCTAATAATCGTAACAACAACAACTACTCCAACAATCGCAACAACAACAACTACCAAAATAACTGTAACAATAACAACCGTAACAATGATCACCACCAACAGCAAAATGGAAGGCAGGAAACCTTCAGGATTGATGGAAACCGTGGATATAATGGACCTCATCCCATATGTAGGAAGTGTACACTGCATCACACAGGACCTTGCACTGTCAGGTGTCAGAATTGTAACAAAGTAGGCCATCAGACCAGAAACTGTAGAAGCTATGGACTTCTATTCTCAACATCACTTCCATCAACTAAAACTCTCACCTAAATCTTAGGGTCGAATTTTTGTAAAGGTTGGGGGATTAATAACAAATAACAACCTTATTTTCAGTATTTTCATCAATGTAATATCTACTTATTATATTAAGTACTACTTTTTCACGGGAATAAATTTTTGTTTCATTCCATTCCATTATGTAACCTAGTTTACATTTCTAAAGTAAACGAGCTCACGCAACTACCTATGCCTATTCTATCTACATTTATGTCAAGCAAACATCATAACATGTCAAGTCAATGATCTATTATCCATTTTATCATGTACGTTATCTATTTAACGTAGTTTTTACGACGTTATTTCCAAATGAACATTATTCGTTAACATTTAGGTCAAAACCCTAATTCTATGTAATGTATACATTCAAAATAAATGTACAAGCAAACAAAGCAAGTGTACAAATAATCTATGCATAAAATTCAAATATGAATTCCCTCCAAAATAATGTACAACTCTTTTAATGCACAAAGTACAAACCATTAAAGCACGATATTCAAAATAGCCGTTTTACCTCCGTTTTTCTAAAGAATTCGTACAAGCTACTTAAGCACAAGGTGCAAGCTCTAATGCACGACATTTAAACAACATTTCCCTCCATTTCATTTGAATGTACACATTTTAAAAACCCTAAATCCTAACCCGAACTAAAATCAAACCCGACACCCTCTTTTACCCATTTTTACCCATTTTAAACCCAACCTAGCTCCCTACCACCTCTATGACATCACCCTTATGTCTCCAAGCTGCTTACAAGCACCTCCCTTTCCAACTCTTGGCCACCAAGCAAGCCACATCACCCCCTTGTTGCTCCATACATGCCGCGACCACATAACCCCTTCCACACCTCACCACCTTGCAATCCTACCTTCCTAGCTTACCATACTCATCCCTAGCTATCCTTAATCACCACTCTACAGGTCCTTGCTCCCCACTCCAAGCTAAAACCTTGGCCACCAAGTTTTCGAGTACTATAAATAGGACGCACCCCATCACATTTAAACTCACACCTTTCAAACTCATTTCTTAAACATCAATGGAGTTCTAGGTAGCCAAGGAGGAACAAGAGAAGATACAAGACCAGGAGTGAAGCCAAGAACCAAGAGAAGAAGCCTTGTGAAATCATTACTAGGCGTACGAGTACCAAAACCCTCATACGACCCGTTTTCAAAGTTGTAAGCTCGAATCCTTGTTCTATAAGCTCGTTTTATGTTTTGAATCTTTAATTAGTCCCTTATGATCATGTTTACACTCTTGTTAAAAGATTAGAGCTCAAAACCATGCGTTTTAAATTTCTAAACCAAACGTGCCTTAATGAAACCCTAATAATCGTTTTCTTTAATTCTATGAGCTAATGTCATAAGCTGCTATTATAAGCTATTTCTATAAGCTTATTAGTCATTTCTATAAGCTTTTTATCATGTCTTAAAAGCCTAAACCCGTTGGATTAATTTTTGAAACCAAACGAACCCATTTTGTGTTTTTGAACTCGTAAACCTTTTTCATAAGCTATAAGCTCGTAAACTCTACTTAATTTAGCTTATTATATGAATCTATAACATGCAAATATCAAAACTCTTTAGAACCTAAATAACTTGCTTGGGATGTGGACTTGTTTTGTAAATTAATTTTTATGCATGGGTATATATTGTAACTTTTGGAAAATATTAACTACAAGGGCCATTTATGTAAATTATATAAAGTTATAACTCCAAGGGCTTGTCTTGCTAAGTTTTAAAGTCAAGGGATTAATTTATATATACTTTATATATGAAGGATTAATTATGTAATTATTTATAAACCAAGGGTATTTATTGCCAATTTGATATTCTTAAAAATATGAAATATTATATTTTTATATAAATTATAAAAATATAAATAAATATTATAAAACCCGATTTTATTAAACCTCGACACATTTATTATTATTAATTAACGATCGACGCATTATAAATTAATTACCTTATATATTAAACGTAATTTATCATCGACTAGCTTTTGAAGCAACTCAAAATATTATCATATAACGTTACTAGGAAAATTCATGTGAGGGGTTCCATTTGGGTATTCGTTTTGACTAGTTCGTTGGGTTTACGATTTAAAGTGCCTTGACTCCTCAAACGATACTACATGGCCTTTAGATTATGATTGCCTGAACAGTGATGCAATATTTCCATAACTATTCAGTCAAAGTGATATTCATTAAAACTTAACCATCAAACAAAGACTTAACATATTACCTCAGGTTGCGTGTTGAAGCCGTTTTTCTTCCTATTACACTGAATATCCACGTTCGGCTAGATAACATCGTACTACTATACGGACACCTTCCTCATTATATACTTTTACCATCAATCAGATTTCCCTGTACTGTTAAGCTAAGTTCATAGCCTCACTTTTAAATCTCTTTAATATTTTATAAACCCGTGAGGGGGATACATGCTTAAACCATAATTTTTTTTCTAACTGTATGTTATCCAGATATATTATTGCCTAAGTACCTTCCAGTGCTACTATTTCCATATCATGAACCATTAATTACTTGTGAGTAAACGCAAATATTATGTATAGATCTATTGGGGGTGACGACTCCCGTTGGTATACCTATGCTTGTGGTAGCCAAACACACTATATTTGACTTAATGGGTAACCTTGTCAAGTTACCTTTCCTCGGGGACATCTATTTCCCAACTAATGTCACTACGGTGATGTCCATGTTAATGTATTGGTGTCATGAGCTTAGATGCAATAATAATTTTTTTTCCATGATAATTGTCCCTGCAATGCAAATATTTCCATTATGATAACTTGTATTCAACTATTATATTTCAAACCTATGAAATTCACTCAACCATTATCCCAGGTAATTGAGCAACTTATGGCATGGAGTGGCACGGACTTGAGGACGTCCAACTGTTATCATTCAAACTTTATGTTTCTAGATTTTGGGACCTGCCTTTGTAAAACTTTAATTATATTGAATGATAACTAAATTTTCCAAAACATTTCTTTATGAGTCATTTTCTATGATTATGTCTGTTGATCCATGAAGTAATACCCCAGATTAGCTTCCGTTGCTATATTTGTCAAAATAAGGGTGTTACACCAAGGGAGTACTAGTTTCTTTTCCTTGTTTTCTTATCCCTTTATTTGTTTTTACAGGTACTTCTATAGAACATTAGGGATAATGTTCAACTTAAGTGTAAGAAGGAAATAAGCCTTAGAATCTATTCATTCATTTGCCATTTGCTTTATCCTTAAAAATGGGTAAAATATTGAAACAAGCATAAAAAGTGTTACATTTTGACCCAAATTTAAAAATTTCTATGACACTACCGACGAAAACTAATTACTAATAGCGTCTCATAGATAGGAATGTGTATGACTAGCACAAAAACCCTTAAAATTCCACCCCAAAAATGTGAGGTTCGCCTTTAGATCTTTAGGAATTCGGGTATCCATTATTGATACCCAAGATAATTTGTACCTTTAGCTTTCTCGAGTTAAGGTTCGAATGCAGTCATATGTGTCTATTCCGTCGTTACGGATGTGTACGTATGGTCTTTGTCGCCTTTTCTGGAGCATTGGTATCGGTATTAAATTATATGAGTGTACTGGTAGTATATTAAATTCTAGAACTTGTTTTTGTGATGCATCCTGAGACCGCATAGTAAGTATTAGGATTTGCTAGATAAGAGGCACTAGGATTAACCCATGTTTTAAACCTGTAATTGTTATTATGGTCACATCGACTATATAACTATCCCACACCCTTGCCATGCACTCATTTTTAGTGCAGGATACCCCTAGTACAACCCTCCGAGCCTATCCTTTTTCACGGTTCTCATAATTTTTTGGTTAAGCCGGACTATTAATGAAGAGCATTGTTAACCCTTAAACCAATCATTACACCCAAATCGCCTTAGCCTACCTTGTATGTACTCACTTTTAGTACATTATTGTTTTAACCCAAGTTAATTATTTGAGTACACGGTTGCTAAGTCCTTATCCTTGTAAATATGGTTTTGAGACGATTAGGATTCATGATATTATTCATCTTATGAAGAATTGGAGAAGAAAATTTATTACCCCTAATAGAGCTCAATAAGCTCCATGTTATTTTGATCCACCACAAATCGAGTCATTAGTTAGATTGTAAATAATCATGTAAAAGTTCAAGTGTAGGGGTGTATCTATAAACCCCCATGATGTATTATATGTTTAAGCAATGGCAGGGCAAAAGTGTACAAAAAATGTATATAAAAAAAGAGTGAAAAAAATGTACGGACTGCCATTTGCTTATGTTTATGTTTATTATAGAGTCAAGAAAAGAAAAAGAAAGAGATTAGTGCACAATTTTGTAGAGTTTGTATATCTTTGTCCGAGTTCTTGGCTTAGCAACCAAACCAACGTGTATTCGTATAAATAATTAGCTAACCCTTCCACTCCAAATTCACCCAAAAGTCACCACCCAAATGTATCCCATCCGTTTCTGTTTCCATTAATGTTATCTTACACCTACACCCCACAACCCTTTAAAAGACCTATTAGATAGTAATGAATAATGCTTGCGCCTAGCGGTGGAGGTTTGATCCTTTACCAAGCCTATGGTAATTTATATGTCTAAGGAACAGGTAATGATCGTTGATTTTCCGTTTCCCATAATGTTATAATTTATTATACACCCCGAAAGAAAAGAGATATCCCAAACACTTAGTGAGGTGCTATATAACTTTCTGTGCTTTTTAATTAGCGAGGTTCTAGAATAGTGTTGTAAAATACTTTTAAAGAGTAGGTTAAATGACCCTCATATTGCTATTTTTCCTAGGTGAAAGCTATTTGATTGAGGAACAAAAAATCCTTAGTGTAGGGCTATTTAATGAGTTGTCATTTTAAAAACTATTTTAGGGTCATTTAACCCCTTAAATCATGCAAATATGCCCAGATTACGTGCTTAATCGTTTATTTTTAGGTTTTTACAACTTGGATGGCTTTTGGAGGAAATACACATGAATTAGGCTCATTTGGAGAAGAAATGGACAAGATTACGCACCTACACCAAATTTCTTGAAGACTTTTACAAACAGTGGCTGGAGACGGCGTCGCAAGCATAAAGTGACGGCGTCAGGATCTTCATATTGACGGCGTCAGAGATTTGGTGACGTCGTCAGGACGTGGCCGACTTAAAGAGGATCTAGAATCATCTATGTGGCGACGACGTCTGGATTACAAAGCGACGCCGTCGTGTCGAAATCTTTTTTAAAATATAAATATGTTATTATGGTTTTAGTTGTGTAAATTAGGGTTTATTTAAAAATAAAAATTATAATAATACTTTGTATAACACCCATGATACTAACCCAGTTTGTTTTTAGGAGGCTTTATAGGTCGTTTTTTTAGTGCCTCAAAACTAGTACACTATACCTTGAATCCTGTTTTTAATCAAGTAAGTTAAGATATCTTAATCATTTCGATATGTCTATGTGTTGTTTTTGATTGGATTTATCCTCTTAGCTTCTTGTATAACATGGCGGAGGCTAAAACCCTCCTTTGTATTTATCTATGATTGCATGAAACTTAGGTTGTAGATCCTTTTGATGTTGCTTCTTGTTGATGAATGTGTGTGTTAGGCTTTAGAAAACTAGCTTTTGTCTGTATCGCTATTGATATGTCTAGGGAAACACGAGTAGTGTAGAAATGATACCATCGGTAATAGTCTTCATACTACCTTAGCTACTATATGATTAATCCCTTATAAGTTATTTCACATTCATTTAATATACTCTTAGGGGCCTTGTAATAGTCTTCATACTACCTTACTTGTGCGTTGCCTTAACAGAATATTAAATAGATGGCGGGTTCGTGTAATCCATTCATGACCTAGGAAATACTTACACAGATCATCATAAGTGTGACAAAGCAACGGATCTAGGAGAAGCAATCTGAAGAGTACTGCATGATTAGGTAAATGCTTATCATAAAGTTATCACCAGTAGCATAGATTATAATTACTTTAGTTATTAGTTAAACAAACCAACCTCTCAAACTATAGATTTACCTGCTTTCTATTAAATATAAAAACACAAAAATAATCTTCTCTCAACCTCTAGAATTCTATTAGACCGTGATCAAGCATTCCCAAACTATTCCCCTAGAGAACGATAACAACCCCCGAGTCTTGCCTATACTACACTGCAACGATTCTGTACACTGCCTAGGGGATTGTAAAACTTCTTGTGAAGTCTTCGCAACCCTCACATCACTTTTCATGAATGGACAATTTGAACATGGAAATTTTGTAACAACATTTCAGTTAAATCTAATGTATCATTTTCAAATTACTCATTTAGAGGTCGTTCTCTCGTATCTTGTGCTATTGATCTATGAAGTAACACTCCCGGACCCTTATTCTGCTGCGACCTAATTTGGGGGTGTTACAAAGGTACATTTACTTTATTTGATAAGAATAAAAGGTCTCCTAAACTGAATTCGGTGTATCGACTCAAGGTCAATACATCGTATTAAAGATTTCGACCAGAGTTGACTAAGTCAATGTTTTCATCCAATACGACGTATTAGATAAACACCAAATTGGTGTATCGAGTTTGGGTATAAAAACCCAACTGATATGCCGAATCAGTCTTTGCTCTTATTATTTACATTCAAAATACAAAAGTTTCACTGGGTTAATTTTTTTAGGAGATCACATTGTTGTTTGATTCTTGCATTACTCTCAATTAATTATAATCAGGGTTAGGGTTTGTTAATATGGGGGATTTATAAGTGTTGTGATGCCTATGTATTGTCCCCTTAAAAAATTGTAGATCAAAGGCGTTTAATGTTTAGGGTATATCAATTTTTGGGTCATACTAGTAAAAATAGGAAACCTATTTTGTTTTTAACTGCTGAACCAATACGGCGTATCCAATCAAATGGATACGACATATTGGACATCTTTTTACCCATCATATGTGAAAACCCAATATAACGTATCCAATAATGGATACGACGTATTAGATCTTAGACATTGAACAATTTCAAACCATATATGTCATATTCATTAAATGAATATGATACATTAACCCTTTTTCATTAAATAACTACATAATTGGTCTACACCGTATTAGAATCTTCCTGTATGGCGTATTGAACTTAATACCCTCAAATACTCCGTATTGAGTATTCTTTGGATAAGAGGTATTCAATGTACCCTAATACGGCGTATTAGTTAATCTTATACGCCGTATTGACTCCTTAGTCAGTAAGATGAAATTTTTATATCTCATGTACTAATAGCGTTTAAGTTTTGTAGATATGGGACCACTACTTCCTAGATATCAAAGACATGCTTGGCTTAGATACGAGGGCCAAGAATACACTGACAAGATCATTTACAATTTCAAGGAGAGATTGGGTAGGATATTCGATAGGCAGGTTAATAGGGTTTAGGTTTTGGATTTTGAGGAGTTCACTAAGGAGATGGCCAGGCAATGACAGATAAGCTTAGGATGGAGCACATTGATGCTCAGGGGCAGATTATGTTTATTAACCATGCTTGGAGGCGGTTATTTGAGATCCACAAGAAGGCCGTTATCATGAATGAGTGCTGAGTTCTCCAATGCACTTATTGGATGTGATATCGTGCTAGAGTTTAAAGAACTTTGCTGACACTCTTTGTTTCCAGCTGGGTGGGCTTAGACGCCAGATGAGTTGGAGGTAGTTTATTCTGGCTATGGGTTTACATACGACTGAGGAGATGGAGACCAATGGGTTTAGAGCTTACTAGAGTGACAGTTTAAGAGAGATAGCCTCTAAGGCTGATTTACGTGATTACTGGTACATGATTGTTTCCGATGGTGATTTCTTAGGCCCAGTCCCCTCCTATACGTCTATCAGGGACCCGTTGAGGAGACTGTGCCACCGATTGATTGCATTCAACATTTCTAGCTAATCAGAGTCCAATCCTGTTGATTACTCTAGATTTCATCTTCAGCATTTGGTTCAAACATTACCTTAAGATCTCCCTAAAGCAACAAATTATAACCTTCTAGAGTATTGTCTTCAAACCTTTTCATCACCAATCTGTGCAAATCCATTAAGTATTGTCTATCAAATTTCCTTAGCATACTAGAGAATGTTTTGTGATAACTAGTATTCCCATCTGCTCTGATTATCTTATAAACATGAATATCCTCCATATCAACACTTCCTAAGTTTTGAGATTCCCAATCAACTATAGGATACTTAACAGACAAAATCTCTAGATCTACAGTCTCATCTTCATCTGGAACAACTGCTAACCACATTCTCAACTCTTCCTTTTCTTGCTTATAGTCTGCTGCTGCTTGTTTATTACTTTCTGTTAATACAAATAAACCGTAAAAATGTTTATTTATATTCTAGATCTTTCTTTGTTTTGTAAATAACAAAACATAAACTTATAAACAACAAAATTCATTTGTTCTAAACCAAAAGTTTTTCTAACCCTCCTAGCATACTTCTTATCATAATAATCTTTTTCACACAAACACACTTTTAACAATTTATTGGATAATCTTTTTATAAAGGACCTCAAGTATTTTTGCAACTATAAATAAACAACAAATCAATTGGCTTAGATCTGTAGCTCTCTAATCTCTCATAACTAAACTTTTCCACACATCACATAAACATTTTTTTTGAAAAATTATAATTAGTCACTTTAAATTAACAAACCTCATAAAAGTTTTAAAATCATAAAGTAAGACTTTCTCTTACCATATCTAAACATGATCTTGCAAATCTACCTTTGATTCTTTAAGATCTTAAAACTCAAAATTCGGATTTGGGTTACTGTAGGCCGGTGCCATTAAGTTTGGCTGCCGGTTCCATTCGACAATGGCACCAGCAGAACCAGGCTATAGTAAAATTGTTGCCTATAAATACCAACTCATTTCACTTGTTCTTACTCACTCATTCATACATAATTCTCTCTCTATATTCAGCTAACCACTGATTCTTTACCATGGGTATTTTCTTTTAGTGTTTTGTAGATTTCTTATATAGAAGATGTTGTACCGACATAAGCATTTTCATGATCGAGCTCATCAACCTACTTAGAGCAAAGATCCCTCCTCACACTTGAGTCAAGCTACTGACCTCAAGACCTTCTTCTCTCATTCATCAAGTATAAACAAATCTAAATCATTGTTTAGTAATAATGGTGCATATTGTAAATGATGTAAAAGTTTGGTACCTAGTAGAGGGCAAACACTTTGATATATTGTGATCCATATTGATTGGGACACAATACCTAGGTCAAGGATTATTGATGGGTTGTAAGTGTAATGTATAAATGGTTTCTACTTTATTAGCACAACAGAGTGTTTAGCTTAGCACCGGATAAATGGGTAAGCAACGTTGTGAGGCTTCTCTACTACTTGAAGGAGTTTTGGTGACTAGTGTATTCGAACTCTCGAGTAGGTAACTCGGGGAGTGGAGTAGGGCAAGGAAGGTGACCTTTTTTAGCCGAAACCAAATAAATACTTTGTCACATATCCTTTATTACTTCACTCGTATTACTTATTGCATCTCTAAATACTAATACTCACATTTACATTGATTTGTCATCTTTAGATAAAAAAATAAGAATATTAAATTAAAAAGAAATTTTTAATAATGAAAACTATTTAACCCCCCCCCCTCCCTTCTAGTTTTCACAATTGGTACCAGAGTAGGTTACCGAAGATTTTTTGAATATACTGTATTTCAAAAATCTTCAAAATCCAATCAAATATCTTTAAATCAAAAGTCAATGTATATACACACATTCCTCTAGTACATGTTTTTCTTGTGAAGCTCAGGTAAAAGAACAAATGGAAAAAGTGTTACTACTATATTTCGTCTGGCCCAATAAGCCGGTTCCGCCGGTACCATTGGTCAACAGCACCGGCAAAGGTAAATCAACAGCACCGGCTGTCTGTCTGATAAGTTTCTTTTTTTTTTGGGGTTTGGGCTACTTCTTAAAGAAGAACAAACTCTTTTCGTTGGGCCTCAAAATTAAAAACTTATTTTATTTCAATTGGGCCATAAAAATTAAAAAATATATAATTAAAAAAAAACTTTAATTTGTTAAAATTGGGCTTTCTTATTTCGGATCTCAAGTATAGCTATTTAAAAAAAAATTAGTAATCTAAGTTTTTCTTGTCATTTCTTGCCTCTCCGAAATAATCGATGATTAACAAGGTACACAACCCTCTTGGTTAAATACTTATTAATTGCTTTCTGTGATAACTTTCTATATGATATGTATTTATCTTTACGTATTTCCTTTTAAAAAAATTAATAATAATAATTTCCCGAGTATAGCATACTCTTGCATCTTCATCTCAAATTTCTATTTCGGTCACAAGATCTTCGGGTATAAATCTATTCAAAATTCAAAACTTTCTTCACTACTCCCCATATCAACCCCAACGGTTCACCCTCTCTAAATATAAAAATCATTCTCCTCTTTCACTCACCCACCATTTCAAAAACAAATTTTCAACTCTCATCCTTTTTCTCCCTTAAATCCTTAACCGGCTCTCCCCATGGAAGCACTCCTAGAAATCCTAAGCCCCGTTTTAATCATGATCATCATCTCGCTCGTAATGCTCGCATATCCTATGATCAAGTTCTCGCATGGAGACGTGTTCTTCATCCTCGCATTCTATATTACTATTGTTTTTCCTATTTTATGTATTGCATTGTACATTGAATCTCTATATATGTAATTTCTATTTATAAGACTCGTTTCCGCTTGCACCTCTCTTTCTTTTTGAAAGATCATTTTTTGTGCTTAGATATCAAATCAAAAATGCGACCACAAAATAAATACGTGTCTCAATTAATTAAAAAAAAGGGAAAAATAAAAAATATATATTAAAAAAAATAACACAAAATTTTATTTTTCGAAACAAACCCTAGCCGGTTCCATTGGGAACTCAAGCCGGTTCTGTTATATGAACAGCACCGGCAGAACCGGCAAACTGACAGAACAAAACGTCTTGTTCCTCTTTTTATCATCTCACTGTTTAAATTTTTTTTACTCTTCCCTAGAAACCGCCATTGACGATTTTAAAGCTTCTTCAGCAATTTTTGAATCTCTCTTAATTCTCTTGACTAATTGTAAGTCCTAATTACATTTATATACATTCTTTTGATTAACTCCTATCCTAAGATCTTTGTTTTATTCTCACAATTATTTTGATTCCCAAATCAAGTGTTTGGCAGTTAGGATAACCCTAGTTAAGTATTGAAACATATCTCTTATCAAGAAAATAATCCATGCACATTGTTCTATCAAAAAAGGGGGAAAGGATTTAAGTAAATAAGATTGTTAATACCCGTAAAAACTAACTAACCGTTAAAATCATCTTTAAAACAAAGTTGTCCACTTTGGAAACAATGATGTTTCTGAAATTTAACATGGTTTTCTTGTGTTTTGCATTTGATACCTTTAGGTGCACTATGCCGAATTCCATTCAAGTTGATCATCGCGACACCGCATACTACATCCCCATGTATCACCGTACCGGAGGCTTCACCGGTCATGAAAGGGAGGTCTACAAGTCTCTCGTGACTCGCCTCTTCCATGAAGGTCGTGTCGTCCTTCCCGACTTTCTCGAAAATGAACCTAATCTTCGCAACACCTTTGCGGCAATTGGCTTCGATTGCCTTCTTGACATTGACGAACAAATTTGTCCCATCTTCGTCCTACAATTCTACAAAAGTGTCCGCCTCATTCGAAACCTCAACGGAACTCTTTCCATTGCTTTTGTTATCGACAATGTCGAAATCGTTCTCACTCTTGAAAACTTTGCTCGGATTCTCAAAATTCCGGGTGAAGGCGTGTGTGTTTACACTTCCGAATGGCCCATCTCATCTCTCTTTAGAGGTTGTGATCCTCATCCCAACATTTACCCTCCTCCTCAAGAAGAACCATCCGTGATTCGTGATGCTTTGTTCCATGAAAGAACCGAACCCAAATTCTAAAAAATCAAAGGTGTCAATGTCGCCCTCGATCCATTCCAAATGATTGGCACCGAAATGAAAGGAGTGTTCAAAAAATGGGAAACCATTATTAGTGAAAACGTCATAAGTCTCAGCGGACACAAAGATCATCCTAACGCATGCTTGTGTTATATGCTTTATTGCCTCGCCAATGGGAAGCCCTTCAATCTTGCCTACTACATTGCTCATCGAATGATAAGTGTAACCCAAAGTAGTGAAATGACTCTCCCTTATGCCATGCTTCTTACTAGACTCTTCAAGCACATTCAACCCAATCACCCTTATCCTTTGTCCAATGACTTCCAACTTGTGAACCATGTGATGATTCCTCTCTCCGGCAAGAGAGTCTTCCATTTCAAAAGCAAGGGTAAAAGGCCCCGTCTTCCAACCCCAACTCCTTCTAACTCCGGTTCCGATTCACCACCAACACCAAATACCAACCAAGGAGTGGAAAATGATCCGGTTGATAACTACACTCTTGACCCTATTCCCTACCTCAACCAACTTCCACCTATCGAAGGAGGAGAATCCCCGGAATTCAAACAAACTAAAGGATTGTTCAAGTGCCTCTTTCATTATCTTTGCAAGAAGAAGTAGAGTATGCTACTCGGGAAATCATCTTGGTGTGTCTCTAAAACAATTTCTACTTATGTGTGTTATTTGGTGAATTGTGGGTTATTTCATTTCGTATGGTATGCTTGGCATGCATAATTTAAGACAATTCGGATAATGTACTATGTAGGTTGTTTTTCGCTCTCACTAGTTATATAAGAGCTTTTGGTTATATCAAGAAATTGTATTCTATGCTATCTTTGCTCTACCTTTACTCTTTGATCATGAATAAATAATCTCGTGTTAGGTGTATCCTTATAAGAACCTTAGTATATGAATTTTAAGAAGTTGCATAATTTTTATGCCTTTAAGGGAGCGTTTGGCATAATAGTGTATCATTGAAGTATGAACTTCTTTTAGGTCATTTATCTCCTTAGACATCCCTAAAATTAGGTTCTTCAATCCTTAGGAGATACATTAGAACCTAATGAACTTTTATCAAAAAAATCTTGTCTTAAAATTTCCCCCTGTTTGTGCTGGTGCTGTTTGCAGCAAGCCAGTGCCATTGGCTCAATGAAATAGGGCAGCCGGTTCTACAAAGAGCTTTTTACGATTTTGAGGTCACCACTTTTTAAACCAAGCCCATAAATATGTTTAATAGGAGTGTCTCATTGCAGCTAAGTAGTTGGTTTTGCCTTGTTTGACCTACATTGCTTTGTAATGATTGTGTTTAGGCATTTTCTAGTGGTTTAAGCATTAATTGCTCTTGCATGCATCTTCACTATAAATTAGGACTAAATCCTCCATCATCTTCACACCTCAATAGCTGCAAATCTCTCTTCCTTATCATCTCTATACACTCCAAAAGTTCCATGGCATCAAGTGCTTGTTCCTCAACCCAAAATCCTCCAAGAAAGTTAGTCAAAATTGACTACATTGATCTTTCCTCCAATGAGACCTCACCCCAACCTTCACAACTCAATCCTAACACTACCATTGATACTACTTTAGCTCTCACCATGCCACCTTTAACCTCAAACCAAACAAACCCTGTGGTTGAACCTCTTGCAACCCCATTGGCTCCTAGAGCCCTTATCTTCTCTACTCCTCCAAACACTCCCATAGAGCCTCATCCATTCCTCTCTTCTACAAATGATGCACCACTAAGAACCACCAACCCATTCCCTCGTTCTATCTTCAGACCTACCACAACACTTACCAACAAACACACCCCTTAACAACCTCCGTATCTCAACATAACTACTAGAACCAATACTCAACCCACAGAAAAGGAAATGATTCAACAAGAAATTAATAATCTTTAATCCTTCAATCAAAATGTGCAAGAGGCAATTCAAAATTCATAATACGTTCAAGATAGCCTCATCCCTCCTACCTTTATCACTCATGTCCAATTGCCACCACCGTTTTATCCCATCACCACCTCAATCCAAAAACCCCCCTTTAGTTCATCATTCCCGCCACCAAGTACGTTTGGACCCATTGATCAAACTCTTTGGCTAAAACAACCTCATAAACCTCAAGATCACACTTGTCCTCACTGCCAAAAGACCGAAACCATCATTAACAATTTCCAAACCGAAACAAGGTTTATGCTAAATCACATCCTAGAACGTTTGAACCATATCTCAAGCAAGTTGCCACAAGCTAATGATCGCCAAGTTTAAGTAGCATTAATACTTAGAAGTTTTAGATTATCAATCATGATTTTAGTTTTAGTTGACATAAGTCAATTTGGTTTTACTTCATGATGTGTAATATTTAATGTCTTGATCAAGTTTTATTTATGAATCTTTGTTGAATGATTGTGATTGCGTGCTTTGTATGATCTTCCCTCGATCTTAAAATTCTAGTTAGTTAAAATTTGAATAAAATTGCTTCCCGCTAAATTCTTGGTCATTGCCGACTCTGTACAGGTTAGCCAGTGCTGTCCGATTACAAGCCGGTTATGTTCGTTATACAGCACCGGCAGAACCGGCCCTCCAGAATTTTTTTATATAGTTTGTTTCTAACATTTTTTTGCAGTTTTCTTTCCTCTCAAAATATGTGACGACTTTATTTTATAGGAGCATTTGTCAAGGGGGTGCCGTAACTTTTATTGAATCAACCTTCCCAATATTTATCGGACCATTAACTTATTAAACCAACACATTTTCTGGTAGTTTTATCCAAGGGAAGCCTCATTCAATCGGATAATTATTCTTGTGACTAACATTTTTTTTGCAGCCTCTCCCTCTATCCTTGGCAAATCCTTTTAGGGGATACTTTCGTTAAGGGGGAGCTTACATATTGATTCTCTTGAATCAATACTCAACCTTATTTGTCATTGTCATTTTTTTTGCTTTTCTTCGACGCTCTTTTTGTTTCGACAAAAAGGGGGAGAAGGAAGTAAAAACTCCCTTTTAGAACTTACCAAATTTTGTTGTTTTTACTTCATAAGTTTATATTTTGTCATCAACAAAAAAATGGAGATTGTTAATACAAATAAACCATAAAAACGTTTATTTATATTCTACGATCTTTCTTTGTTTTGTAAATAACAAAACATAAACTTATAAACAACAAAATTCATTTGCTCTAAACCAAAAGTTTTTCTAACCCTCCTAGCATACTTCTTATCATAATAATCCTTTTCACACAAACACACCTTTAACAATTTATTGGATAATCTTTTTAAAGGACCTCAAGTATTCTTGCAACAACAAATCAATTGGTTTAGAACTATAGCTCTCTAATTTCTCATAACTAAACTTTTCCACACATCACATAAACATGTTTTTTTTGAAAAATTATACTTAGTCACTTTAAATTAACAAACCTCATAAAAGTTTTTAAAATCATAAAGTAAGACTTTCTCTTACCAAATCTAAACATGATCTTGCAAATCTACCTTTGATTCTTTAAGATCTTAAAACTCAAAATTCGGATTTGGGTTACTATAGACCAGTTCCATTAAGTTTGGCTGCCAGTTCCATTGGACAATGGCACCGGCAGAACCGGGCTACAGTAAAATTGTTGCCTATAAATACCAACTCATTTCACTTGTTCTTACTCACTCATTCATACATAATTCTCTCTATATTCAGCTAACCACTGATTCTTTACCATGGGTATTTTTTTAGTGTTTTGTAGATTTCTGATATAGAAGATGTTGTACTGACATAAGCATTTCATGATCAAGCTCGTCAACCTACTTAGAGCAAAGATCCCTCCTCATACTTTGAGTCAAGCTATTGATCTCAAGACCTTCTTCTCTCATTCATTAAGTATAAACAAATCTACATCATTGTTTAGTAATAATGGTGCATATTGTAAATGATGTAAAAGTTTGGTACCTAGTAGAGGGCAAACACTTTGATATATTGTGATCCATATTGATTGGGACACAATACCTAGGTCAAGGATTATTGATGGGTGTATGTGTATGTGATGAATGGTTCTACTTTATAGAACCCGGTGTTTAGCTTAGCACCGGATAAATGGGTAAGCAACGTTGTGAGGCTTATCCGCCGCTTGAAGGAGTAATGACAATTAGTGTATTCGAACACTCGAGTAGGTGACTCGGGGAGTGGAGTAGGGCAAGGAAGGTGTCCTTGTAGCCGAACCACTATAAATACTTTGTCACGTATCCTTTATTACTTCACTCGCATTACTTATTGCATCTCTAAATACTAATACTCACATTTACATTGATTTGTGATCTTCAGATCAAAAAAATTAGAATATTAAATTTAAAAGAAATTTATTTAATAATGAAAACTATTCAACCCCCCCTCCTTCTAGTTTTCACACTTTCTGTAGATTCTTGTTCTTTTATCACCTTAGATTTCTTGGGTGAGTTTTGTTTACTAGTTGAATCTGCAATTCTCTTTATCCTTTTGCCAGCTTTCTTTGTATTGCTACCATCTTCTTCAGAATCCATAGGCTTAAAGTCATCAATCCACTTATTCTCTCTTTCATAAAAATTTTGAACTTCTTCAAAGTTCTTATGCTTTAGTTTTTGATGAGTATACTTAACCATATGTTTAAGGTAAGTAATCATCTCGTTCCTGACTTGAGTTCTTGTAGGTGGTTTGTTCCTTATTGCCTCTGCTCTTTCCGCTGCCAATTGTTTCTTTCTTCTTTCAAAGAATTCTGCAAACAATCTGGCTCTTTATTCAATTGTTTAATTTTCTTGCTCTTCATGTGTCAGTCTTACAGCCAGTTCATGATCAGCATCTATTCTGGCTTGAATTTCATCAAACTCTTCAGCTAAAGCAGCACTAGTAGCTTCTTCTTGCTTTTGTCTTTCTTTTTGTGCTCTGTCCAACTCTGCTAACTCTTCCTCATGTAATCTTTGAGCTAACTCTGCATCACTTTTAATTTTACTGGTTTCTTAGGTTCTTCTTCAACCAGTACACCTTTACCTTTGTCTTTTGGATCAATAGTTGGAAGAGGTTAAAGTGTTGTAGTTGATTTGTTTAGTCTAGGAGGTTCTTCTTTATCTATTAGAACAACTCCCTTTTCATTTTCCTTTGCTTTCTTACTTCTCATCTTCACAAGTGTCTGAGCAATAGTGAGATCTTCATCACCAAATATAGTTGTTGTTGTAGGAGGAGTAGATGGAGTAGCATCACTAACATTCACAGGAACACTGGCAGCACTAACTTCTGGCCTAGCAGTACTAACTTGATCAGCAGTACTACCACCTTTTTCACCACTACCCTTGTCTTCCATAATTACTTTTGTATCAGCCCCATCAGTTAGGTTAAGCTCCTCTGTTTTATCATCATTCCTCCCCTGTTTGGATGCATCCTTACCCAAACTTTTGTCAGTAGAAGTCTCAACTCTACCTTTAAACAGTCTTCTCTTCATAGGTTGTGGAGTTCTTGTCTTTCTCTTCTTTTCTAGCCTTTTGACCCTCAATTTCAATCTGGTGATCACTCTGTCTTGAGCAATCTTTGCTTCCTCTAAGACAAGAATCCTTTTTTTTCAATGAGGTACAGGTTTCCATCAATTCCTGAATTATTTCAATTCTACCCTCATCACTTCCAAGTGTGTTACCTTATGAGAGAGGTGAATCATGGGGTGTAGGTGGTATAAAATCCGTCAAATCATCATGATATTCCATACTGTCCTCTCCACGTCTAGATGTGTTAACTTCTAAGAGAGGTGGGTCACGGGATGTTTTAGATGTAGTCTCAGGCCTAGTCTAAGTATCTGCACCCCCCAATGTAGTATCTTGGCGCCTGGGTCTATCACCTAAACCAATTTCTTGAGAAAGAGGATCATTAGACATTGCCGTACATTGGGTCTTAAGGATGTTATCACTGTCCTGTGCCGCAACTAAGCTAGCAGCAGTAGTGATAGCCCTTTTCACAATATCACCCCTCCTTATGGACAACCTCATCTGCTTTATGGTCTAGAGGCACACTAGTCTGAGGTAACTCAGTGACCTTTTTGGCTCTTTTATGTTTTTGAGTCTTTCTTTGTTTTCTTTGATATGTAGATGGAGATGGGAGTATTTGCTCAATGTGAGCTTCAGTTTGAAGTTCATGGGAAAATGTTGGAGGTGTTTCAGTTTGAAGTGATTCAGTTTGAGGTTCTGAAACATTTGGTTGTGAGGTAAAGGGTGTGGGTTGGGGTTCAGGAGGTATTGCTGAACCTTCACCCTCAGGTGCTTGGTTTTGCACTAACATGGAGTCAAAAAGTAGAGTAACTTTTCCTGAAATTTTTTTACTTTTCCTTGCCATATTAGAGAAAACCTTTTTACTGCGTGTAGGTGTCTCATAAGTATCATTAAAAGGTTCTGGTAAATCTTTAAGCTGGTTATTCAAAAAGAGTTGTAAAAACCTTGGATACATTAAAAATCTCTTTGGATCCAAGTTCCTCAACATACCATCAAAAATTAATTTAGAAAAATTAAATTTTTGACCCTTTGCTAAACATATAACTGCTGAAGCCAAATTAGTTGAAAATTCATTCCAAGCAGTTGATTTTGAACTTATACAATGAAGGATGGTATGTATCAGAAATTTCCATTGAGGTGAGAATGAACCTTTTTGAAAAGTAAGTTTTGTAGAAAGCTGTTCATATCCCATCAATGCAAGGTTTTCAAAAATTTCATCATTTGTTAGGCAAGCAATACCATCCTCATCATTAAAGAGAAGATCACTTCTCACTGATGATTCTGATATGACCACAGCCTTGCCATCAACAATAGCATGTATTTGCTTCACTGAATTGACTGTTTTGGAAGTGGCAGTATTCCAAAACTGTTCAATATGTCATTTTTGAAAAACCTTGGAAGTAGACCCATCCTTAAAGGTTTCCCTTCACAAATAGAAACTGCGCGTTTAGATTTTTAAAATTGATATGACTTAACCTTCTGTACCACAATTTAGATTCATCAGATGTGGCTTTAGCAATCAAATAGGCAAAACCTTTTCCAGGAGTAGGTGTCTTCATTTCAAAACTGTACATATTGTGAAAGCCTAGGGACCTTATAAAAATCCTGATTTTCATCAGGCATCTTAAAAGTCAGAAGATAACAACAAGACATGCACTTCATCAAAAAGAACCTTGTGCTGGTCTTTCACATATTTGTTATATTGAAAAAGGTTAAAATGCCCTAATTCTTTACAAAAGACTTACTTACATCAAAATCTAAATTAACCAACTCTTATTTTTTCCTTTACCAAATATTTATCCTTGCGACCTTCCAAAGGTACAGATCCCCCATTGTATTCTTCAAAATCCTCCATTGAGCCTTGTTACCTGTCATGAGCCCTGAGCATCCACTAGCCAAATACCTCTATCTACCATGTTCTTCATGATGAATCCTGCACATGAAAAAGAGAAATTAGTTTTCTCTAGGACCCCAGGGCCTTTTAGGCTTGGGTCTGCCTTGTGGACCTTTAGCATTCATAGTTCTAATAAAAGTTGGACCCCAAAATAGTTCCAGAAGGGTATGGTGGGTCCAGTTATTTTGGGGGGGGGGGAATCAGTACAATTGAGTTTGCTTAGAGTTCCAGAGTCCTACATTATAACCGTTGAGGTCTTAACAGCAGATCCCCAATTTCCCTTTACAGCATACGAATGTGACCTTTTTGTGTTTGTAGTTTTTGCAAAGGGTCTTCTTACAGATGAATATGATTTTGAAAAATGCCCTCTTTGATTAAATTGATTCACCTATGGTCTTTTAGGACTAAAGTTGTTTGAGGTCTTGTTAGGTACTGGTTGTCTAGTTCTAACAGTATTAAGATTAGAACTACCAGTATTAACTTTTGTCTTAACAGGATTAACATTTGTTCTACCAGTATTAATATTAGGCCTAACAGAATTAATGTTTGTCCTACCAGTATTAATATTAGGCCTACCAGCATTAAGTTGTACTGATCTAGGAACAAATTTATTAGAATGATTAACCGTGTTTGCATTGGTCCATACTGGTTTTGCCACCCCATTAACCAGATTAAAAATCCCTTTGTTTCTTAACACTCAGCCTCTCTTTGCCATTTTCTTTTCATAATAGTCAAATCTTTAATCAAAATGACTTAACTCACGACAAACAAAACATTTCTTTCTTTTGAAAAGAGTAACCTCCCCCCTAGTTCTCTTTCCATCATAGCATTCCAATTCTTTTTACTTCCTATTAACTTAGGTGTTTGCTTGATCTTTGATTGTTTTGTCTAGAGATTTTATGTGTGAAACACACTAGGTCAACTTCTTTTGATTTTAGAATCAGACCACAAGACCTTTTGTCATTTGTTGTTATAGGTGTAGACTCATACACTTCTGGAGGTACTCTTAAAGTCTCAGATTCAGGGTCAAAAGAATGTTCAAAGAAGTTCCAATAATCCTCGTACGTCATTAGATTGACAGGTAGAATATTCACTGGATCTATCATCTGATACATTGGGTTCAGGCTCTTGAGGTCCCTTTTTAATATAAACATATAAAGACTCATCAATTTCTTCTTGTGGTGTAGGAGTATAATCTCTACTTAAGGGATGTGGAACACCTTTAAAATCATTAGTCTTTGTAAATCTATTGTATAAAGGTTTTCCAACTGAATCCTTTTTTGAATAATTAAAAACAGAAAAATTCATTTCTTCCTCATAACTTAGAACCTCGTTGTTTGATTTATTTCATACCCTAAGCCAATTTTACTATTTGAACTCATGCCATAATTAATTAATCTCTAAAGATTCTTGGAAGAATCTTTCCATGAATCTACTGTTTTCTGCAATTGTTCCTTTTCTTTTACAGCTTTCATTCCTATTCCCCTATATCTTTTAAGCTTTCCATCTTTTTTATATATTCATTTGCCTGTTTTATGTAACTTTTCATTTAAGAAAGTTGCTGTTTTTTGAAAAGTAACAAGTTGAGCTTCTAGTTTCTTAACAGCTTAACTATAGGCAAGTATTTGTGCTTCTTGATCACCTAACTGATTCATTTGTTCATCACATAGTGTTTTAAGGGTATTGTATGAATCAATGCAAGTTTGAACACAAAGATACCTCATTACTTGAGCTGATAGCCATAAGTGCATGATTTGTCCTTCAACTTCAGTATGTTTTCATCAGGCCAATTTGACAATCCCATCATCCATTGACAGCAAGCCCACTGATTCTTCTTCTTGCTTCCTAGCTTCTTGAATATTAGATAAAATGAGTCTCTCTTCTTCTTTCCATCATGTGTCCCCTTTGCTGTACATTCCCTAGCAAAGTGACCAGTGTTGTGACAATTGAAGCATTCAAGCTTCTTTTTGTCTAAGCCAACAGGTGTTTTTCCATCCACACGAACTCTCTTTCCTGTTTTCTTATAGAACTTCTTCATTCGAATAGCAATCATTGCTATTTGCCAGTTTATGTCCATCTCTTCAATGTCCAAATCATCAATTTATTCCAGATCTTCATGAAGCAAGTCCCAGTCCTCTGATTGTTTGGCAAAGAGGGAATAAATAACTTCATCAGCAAAACCAGCAAGAACTTATTTTTCAAGAATATTGGTTGAAGAAGTAGAAGGAGTGCAAGTACTGTAGGGAATAGTAAGACCAGACTTAACCTTATTAGTGTTGCTTTTGCTTTGTGAAACAAAAGCAACATTTTGAGCACTTGAAGATGTTTTTGATGCACCTTGGATTTCCTGCTCAAAAACTCTAAGGTTATTATACAAATCATTAATAGATAAAGGTCAGACCTTCTGTTTAGTTCGGGGGTGCATATCTTGCCAAGATTATGACCGATGCTGGGGGCAAAGAAATGAGAAACTTATAATTTGCATCCTTAGTTGATACTTCAGCACCATGAGCTTCCAACTGAGAAAGTAATTGTTGGAATATGACTATCCCTTTTCTAAACACCTTCTCTGAACTAACTGGATATTTTAAATGCGTATCAAACTAGTGTTTGAAAACAGCCTTTCTGCATTGTTCTTTGAATTTGCATTACCACCAAAACCTAGTTCTGATGCTTCCCGATCGCTTTTTTCATCATCCATCCCATGAAAATCTTCACATATGCTACTTGGGAAATGGCCATCACAAGATATCTTTAGGCCTTGCCTTTCCTTTTCAATAGCTTAATTTCTTTTCTGCAGCAGTTTCGGTGAAAGTATTCGAACAATACCATCCTTTTCCATATGAAATTCTCTTCTTGAGAGTTTCCAGTTCTGAATTACTCTAAACATCATTTCAATGTACTCAAGGTAAAGCTTCAGCCCATAGTCCCATATGTCATACTCCTCCTACTTTAGAAATAGGAGTTTGATATTAGAGATAGCACTTGTTTAGAGGAATCACCTATTTTTGTTGTTTAGGTGTCAGCACACCAGTGTCTGATGCATCTTTCTGTTGAATTCTTCATCATCACTCTGAGATGTTGTGAGAACTCATCATTAGTAGGTTGAGACATTTTGTAAAGAATTTTAGGAGAGTGTTTGTTTGTGATCTTGTGATTCTTCTTATTCAGAGTCCCTTTATTGGCTCTGATACCACTTGTAGGTCCTTGGTCTTGGATCTATATAGCCTTTTCAGACCCAATAGCCAACTTGAATAAATCCCAAAACAACTATGTGAGAGACACTGACTATGAATATCAAGTGTTAATGCGGAATCTTAACACAAGTATTAAGAAGAATATAATACTAACTTTGCTATTTGATTTCTATTAAGCTTCAATGCTTCTATTCGATATATGAAACTCATCCGTATGTTCCTTTTATACCCCAAGGAAAACCCATAGCAATGGCTTTACGAAAACGTGTGAATAAAAAAGGGAAGAAAAAAAACATATTCCCTTTCCTAAATACTTACCGACTGGCCCTAAAATATATCTAAGATAACTATTACTTCTATTCTGTTACATAAACAGACTTAACTAAATACGACAAGTACTAACTATAGTACTGCCAAACTTAACTTTAGTACTGCCAGACTTAACTTAGTACTACCAGAACTAAAGTTAGTACTAACTGCCAGAACTAACTTATTACTACCACTTAAACTGTTATACTACCAGTATCAAGGTCTTTTACAATCCTAATTCCCAACTTGTAGAATTCTTGTTCTTTTATCAACCTTAGATTCTTGGTGACTTTTGCTTACTAGTTGAATCTGCAATTCTCTTTATCCTTTTGCTAGCTTTCTTTGTATTGCTACCATCTTCTTCAGAATCCATAGGCTTAAATTCATTAATCCACTTCTGCTCCTTTTGGTATAGCTTCTAAAGTTCTTCTAAAGTCTTATGCTTCAGTTATTGATGAGTGTACTTACCCATATGTTTGAGATAAGTAATCATCCTGTTCCTGACTTGAGCTCTTATAGGTGGTTTGTTCCTTATTGCCTCTGCTCTTTCTGCTGCCAATTGTTTCTTTCTTCTTTCAAAGTATTTTTCTAATAACCTGGCTCTTTCTTCAATTGTGTATTTTTCTTACTCTTCATGTGTCAGTCTTACAGCTAGTTTATGATCAGCATCCATTCTGGCTTAAATTTCATCAAACTCTTCAGCCAAAGCAGCATTAGTAGCCCTCTTCTTGCTTTAGTTTTCTTTTTTTCTCTGTCCAAACACTGCTAACTCTCTTCCTCATGTAATCTTTGAGCTAACTCTGCATCACTTTCAATTTAAGCTAACCCTTGATCCCTTCTTTTTACTTTCTCTGGTTTCTCAGGTTCTTCTTCAACCAGTACACCTTTACCTTTGTCTTTTGGATTAATAGTTGGAAGAGGTTGCATGTATTATTGACTGATATGACTAAAGAATCTCTACATCTGTAATAGCAACTCCTTTCTCCTTAGCTTTTCTCTTCCTTCATATTTATCAAGAGTCAGAGCAATGGTAAGATCTTCATCTATAAATCAAGTTGAGCAGTTTGTATTATTGGACTGGGGTGGGGGGTGGTCTAAGGTTCACAGCAGTACTAATAGCTACACCAGCAGTAGTAACTGGTGCACTAACAACACTAACTCCAGTGGTAGCAGTATGAATTGTCTCTCCTTCCACATATTCCATATCATCATCAATCACATCAAAGTCACTATCTTGGAACATTGACTTTGTCTTGTCACTTTCCCTCCCATGTTTGGATGCATCCTCCTCATCCAAATCATCATCAGAAGACTCAACCTGCATGTATATCCTCCTTCTTGGGTGAGAGATGCTTGACTTCCTCTTGTTTCTAATTTCTTGACTCTTTACTTTAGTTTGAGGATCTCCACAGCTTGTGCATCCTTCTCTTTCTCCAAGTCAATCACCTGTTTTGAAATTTTTATACATATAGCCATTAATTCTTTCAGTTTCAGCCTACCCTCATCACTTCCAGGTATGTAACCTCCTGTGAGAGGTGAAATCATGAGGTGTAGGTGGTACGGTGTCCATCAATTCAAAAGTATGTTCCTTGCTGCCCTCCCCACTTTTAGATGTGTGACCTTCTGGGAGATTGGTTTCATTAGGCTTTGTCAGCACTCTCATACCTAGTCTTAACAAGAGCACCCCATGGTTTCTTGGCGCCTGGGACTGCCACCTGTATCCATTCCCTGAGGAATGTCAACATTAGGCATTGCCATGGTCTGGGTCTTAATTATGTTATCACTGTCATGTGTTGCAACTAAGCTAGCATTAGTAGTGATAGCCCTTTCCACACTGTCACCCCCTCCTTATGGATAGCCTCATCTGCTCCAAGGTCTAGAGGCATACTAGTTTAAGGTAACTCAGTGACCTTTTTGGCTCTCCTATGTTTTTGAGTCTTTTGTGTTTTCTATGATATGTAGATGGAGATGGGAGTATTTTCTCAATGTGAGCTTTAGTTTAAGGTTCATGGGAAACTGTTGGAGGTGTTTTAGTTATGAGTGGTGCTATTTGAGGTTCTGAAATATTTAGTTGTGAGACAGAGGGTGTGGGTTGGGGTTCAGGGGGTATTGCTGAACCTTCACCCTCAGGTGCATGGTTTTGCCCCAACATGGAGTCAAAAAGTGGAGTAACTTTTCTTGAAAAACTTTTACTTTGCCTTGCCATATTTAAGAAAACCTTTTTAGTATGTCTTGGTGTGTCATAAGTATCATTAAAAGGTTCTGGTAAATCTTTAAGCTAGTTATTCAAAAAGAGTTGTAAAAACCTTAGATACATTAAAAACTTCATTGAATCTAAGTCCCTTAACATACCATCAAAAATCAATTTGGAAAAATTAAAATTTTGACCCTTTGCTAAACATATAACTGCTGAAGCCAAATTAGTTGAAAACTCATTCCAGTCCAGTTTAATTTTTGAAACAATAAAATGATGTATGGTATGTATTTAAGGAATTACATATGGAGAAATGAAACCTTATTGAAAAGTTAATTTTGTTGAAAGTTGTTTCATTAAAGCCCATCAATGCAAGGTTTTTTAAAAATTCAATCATGTGATGCAATAATACCATCCTCATCATCAAAGAGAAGATCATTCCTCACTGATGATTCTGATATTACTACTACCTTTCCATCAACTATGGCATGTATTTGTTTTACTAAATTGACTGTTTTAGAAGTGGCGGTATTCCAAAACTGTTCAATATAAGAAGCATAGATAGTGGGACTTACAGTGAGAGCATAGTTGATCGAACATGTAGAGAGGAAGTCCACTATCTGATGAAATTCTGTATTCTCATCACTTTTCCAAATACGCGACCATGTTGTGTTGGTTTACAAAAGCAAGATCAGCCATGAATAATTGAAATTTGTCGGTGTGAAAATCGATTAGGGTTTGATGAATTATGAGCAATTGGTATTATGTGAAAGATATTGTTTTTGATTATAGGATTATATAAGCACTAAAGAAAACTTAAGAAGAAAGTAGCCATTAATTTGTCAAAAATTACCCCTGAATAGTATTTAGTAATGGTAACTTTTAGCAGCACTAAGTTAGGCTAGCAGTACTAAGTTTGTACTAGCAGTACTAACTTTCACACTTATAGTTTTGGGCAACCTAAACCCAGCCATCGAACAGAATTTTGAGAATTCTCTACCAGTTGGCCGTTGCCCTGAATAAAGCCAATTCTTTCTGTATTTATGACATGGTGACTTGATGGACCATTTTGTTTATGTGTGAAAGAACCACAGTGAAACATTAACAGCATTAACAAAGCTCACCAGCATATCACACCAAGATTAGCCATATCCATTACTAATCAAATAGACTTAAGCTCTACTCTACAAAATGTGGTTCCAAACACAAAGAAACACAATCCAAACCATCTTGCATACTACTCATAATAACTGACAGTATTAACTTTTAAGCTTAGCAGTACTAAGTATCAGTTATCATATAATATGCTTCACATATACACATAGTTCAATATAGCCTTCCCTCAAACAAAGCTTCTATGTGTATTATCAGCTGTACCAATTTACATATACAGTAGCACTAACTGAGCCTAGCAGCAGTAACGTTTGTACTAGCAGTACAAAGTTTCACCCGAGAGAATTAACTAAGCCCAGCAGTATTAAATAACTTGGCATCATATTTACTTTTCAATACCAACTCAAACATCATATGCGTATAAGCCTTTGTACCTATACACAACTAACCTCCCCTTAATCCATGCTCTAAGGATTAAGCATACCAATGCTTGCAACCAAAAAGTTAAACCTACTAACATCAAAAGCTTTGTGAGAAGATCTGCAACATTGTGGTCTGTGTGAATCTTGATCACCTGAATTAACTTCTTCTCATAAGAATCTTTGATGAAATGGTGCCTAATCTTTATGTGCTTGGTTTAATACATGAAACACTGAATCTTGGACAAACCAAATGGTTCTTGTTTATTTCATTATCAATGTACATCTATTGGTGATCATGAAATAAAATACCAATAATCAAGCATTTAATTTTGGATCCATAACACCTGTCCACAACAATTAGCAGCAGCAACATACTCTGCTTCAGTAGTAGAATTGGCTACTATAGTCTACTTCTTACATAGCCATGAAATCAACCTCTTGCCAAGAAATTAACAACCTCTTATTGTGGATTTCCTGTCAAGACTAGGTCCAGCACAATCTCTATCAGAAAAGGCTTCCAAGTTAAATGGTGAATCTTTAGGATACCAAACACCGAATTTAGGTTGACCTTTCAAGTATCTAAAGACCCTCTTCACATCATGAAGATGTAAGGTTTTAGGTGTAACTTGGAACCGTGCATAAGCACAAACAGCAAAAGTTATATCTGGTTTAGAAGCTGTTAGGTACATCAATGATCTAATCATTGATCTATATAGGTGAACATCCACATCTTCAGTCTCTTTAGCCTTGACCAATGCCTTGTTAGACTCTATAAACCAGGAGGTTGGCACACATATACCTCCTCTTTAATAGTATCATATAAAAAAGCACTTTTCACATCCATCTGGTACACATTGAGTCCTATAAATGATGCATAGGCCAAAAATAACCTGATTGCTTCAATCTTAGCAATAGGAGCAAAAACCTCATCATAATTAATCCCTTCTTCTTGGGTATAACCTTGTGCAACAAGTCTTGCTTTGTTTCTAACTACAATTCCTCTCTCATCTTTCTTGTTTCTAAACACCCAATTAGTTTTAATAGCCCTCTTGCCTTTTGGAAGATCCACCAGAGTCCAAACCTTTTGAAGTTTAAATTGCAGAAGCTCCTCTTACATTGCTTTTATCCAGCTTGGATCTGTTAAGGCTTGTATCACATTTTTGGGTTCTATTTGTGAGAGAAAACAAGCAAATAAGTAGTTTTGGTAATCTTTGTGATTTGTTCTCCTCTGGTTTTTGATGTAGCTCGCCAAACCAAGTTCTTTAAGATTTTGTTGTAACATCCTTCTTGTTAGTAGAGCTGAATGCAAATCTCCAATTATTTGCTCAATTGGATGATCTTTGTGAATTCTTGTTGTGGGAATAGAACTGACATTCATGGTTGTTACCAAGTTGTTAAGGTCAGCTTCTGCACCCACTTCTTCTCTATCATCATATGCATCATTAAATATGCCAGTTGCTTCCAAATATTGCATACTTGGATCATTAGGAATTGGACTAGCAGTATTAATATTTTCACTGGCAGTATTAATACTTGGCCCAACAGTATTAACATCTTAAGTACTGCTATCAATCCTTTCTTGATCATCAGCATTATCGAAACCTTGTCTAGCAACACTAACAGATGGATTAATAGTAGAAACTCTATTAGTGTTGTTAGCATCACCTTTTTTCTGTTGAACAAGCAAATTATCCAATTCAGCTCTAAAATCTTGCACATGCTGGTCATCTTCTTTATTTGAAGCTCCTTCTTCCTTTTCTTGACCATTTCTTTCACTTAAATCATCATCTCCTTTTCCTTGTACCTCATCAGCATCCTTATTATCTATGCTCTAAGAACTTGAAGAGAGTGGAGAATTAGAAAGCATGAGTGGTAGCAGTATGTATTCATTATCAAATGTTTTCTCTGTCTATTTGCCCTGCATTAACATTTGTCTCTATACCTGCATCACCATTAGATTGATTTCCTGCAGTAACTGGCTCATAATTCATAGATTTTGTTAGTGGATCAATATCAAAGAGCCATTCTGGTCTACTCCTTGCAATATTGGGTTTGTTTTCAAGAAAGTTTATGTGTAGATTCTCCTCTACTTTCCCAGTTCTAGTGTTAAATACCCTAAAAGCCTTGCTATTTATAGAGTATCCAACCAAGAATCCCTCATTAGCCTTCCCATCAAATTTGCCTAGGGGATCTAAGGTATTAAGAATAGTCACAAGACACCCAAAAGGTCTCATAAAGCTTATACTAGGTGGTCTACCAAGTAATAGTTCATAAGGTGTCTTGTTGTGAGGCTTGGTCACTAAAACCCTATTCTGAACATAACAAGCAGTATTAACTACTTCAGCCCAAAGTGTAGTAGGTAATAATGAATCTGCTAGCATAGTCCTAGCTGTGTTTATTAGTGTCCTATTCTTTCTTTCAGCAACTCCATTTTGTTGTAGAGTTCTGGCAACACTAAACTCCCTCTTAATCCCTTTCATCCCACAAAACTGATTCATGTCATTATTTTTAAACTCAGTTCCATTGTCACATCTGATGATTTTAACCTTATGATTTATTTGGTTTTCTATGCCAGTTATAAAAGTTTTAAGGATCCCACTAGTCTCATCCTTAGTGGCCAAAAAGAAAACCCAACTAAACCTACTATAGTCATCAGTGACAACAAGGCAATATATCTTGTGATTGATACTCCTTACAAATGTTGGCCCAAATAAGTCCATATGCAACATTTGTAAGGGTTGACTGATAGAGCTCACAAGCTTGGTCTTACAAGAGGCTTTGTGTTGCTTTCCCTTCTGACAAGCAACACAAGTATGGTCATTTTCAAAAAGCTTTGAAGGCAAACCTCTTACAAGGTTTCCCCTCACAAGTTTGTTCATAGTTTTAAAGTTTATATGACCAAGCCTCCTATGCCATAAATTAGACTCATCTATTGTAGCCTTTGCAAATAAACAAGTCAAACCTCCTGAAGGAACAACATTCTTTAGATCAAAACTGTACATGTTGTTCTGTCTGGGAACTTTAAGCAAGACTTGACTTTCATCAAGTAGCTTAAAGTCAGGAGATAGAACAAGACATTCAGTCTCAGTGAAAAGAACACTGTTTTTCTTGTCACACATTTGTGAGACAGAGAAAAGATTAAACTTAAGTTCCTTTACAAAGTATACATCTTCAAAGTCTAATTTCCCAGTCCTAATTTTACTTTTTCCAGTAATTTTACCTCTTTTAGGACTTCCTACAAATGCAACAAATCCACCATCAATGTCTTAATAATCTGTAAGGTAGGACTTATTCCCAGTCATATGCCTAGAGCATCCACTATCAAAAATCCCTTGATCTTGTAAAGCATATTGTGGATTACCTTGCACTCAAAATAAGAGAATTAGTTTCTTTTAGGGACCTAAGCCATCACTGACTTGAGTCTGCCTTGAGGATCAACATAGTCAAACCTTTTAGGCATGTATGATCCACTATCTTTGGAGATATGGTCAATTACTTTTCCTGTTGGTCTCCAAATCCAGCATGCTGAGGTCTTAACAGCATTTTCCCTTTTTCCCTCGGCAATACTAACTACTACTTTTGGCTCAGCAGTAGTTACATTATTAACCTTAGCAATATAAACTTTTTTATTAAAATTATTGGTGTTAGCTGCTGATTTTTGGTTAAAAGGCATTCTCAATGGTGAATGTGCTTTAAAATAAGAATATTTTGTGGGTGATGCAGCATTTACTTTTGGTTTAAGTGCAACAGTATTAACATGCCTGGCAGTACTAATTGATGCTGCTGCTCTTGGAGAGCTTTTCTTAGCAGCATTAACTGGCACTAGTCCATACTTTGTTGCAACTGTTGTTGGAACAAAATTTCTTTTAGGATGTGGGTGAGTCAATTTATTTTGGTGATTCACCTTCTGAGCATTGTTCCATACTGGTCTAACTTCCCTTTGACCAGTAACCCTTCCCATATTATTCAACACAGATTTTCAAACCATTTTATTCTCATAAAAGTTATAGTCCTTGATTAAATGGTTAAGACTTCCACATACAAAACAAGCTTTCTTATTGAACTCAAAACCATCCCCTAGTTTCTAAGTCATTATTCCATTCCATTTTATTTTATCAACCCTAGGACTCTGACTTTTCTTAAGGTTATTAGCTTGCCTATATGTGTGTTGTTCAATAACATATTTCCTAGTATTTTCATTTGATTTAACAAAATTAATTTTAGCATAACTAGGTTTATTCTGTTCAAATAAAGGTCTAATCACACAATCATCATCACGACTCCCACTCTTTAATGATAGGAGCACTAGGCCTAACATCTTTAGGTTGTTCCAAATTATCCTTACTAGACTTAGATGCAGTTGATTCATTCCTAGGCACACTAGTGATAGTTTCACTCACATTAGTCTTATAGACAGAATCATCTAATCCAGCAAAGGACAAGTCAGGTCTTGAGGGCATGTAGTTCCCAGTGTAGGGAGGAGGAACTGCATGATATCCCTCAACCTTCTTGAACCTATCATTTACTTGATTATTTTCCTCTTCAATCTCATTCACACTACTATCAGATGCACTTACAAACACTTCACTATTATTCTTATGAATATCATGCAGTTCATTCTCAGTCATTTGACTGTCAAAACCAATACCAGTCTTGTTATTAACACTTATTTGACTGTTTAATAGATCAGTTAGTTTCTTAGATGATGTTTCAAACTTTTCTAATTTGAGTTTCAAATCATCCTTTTCTCTTAAAGCCTCTGCTAACTGATTTTTAAGCTCTGTAATAGAATTATCTCTTACCTTAACATCATATTTCAAAAATGCAATGTCTTCCTCATAAACAGCTTCATTTTTTTGATGAACAACAATTCTAGCTTTTAATGATTCTAAAGCCTAATTGATAACATATAATTTCTAGGTTAGATTTTTTAAGCTGCTCTTTTTGTTTATCAAAGTGTTATTTTAAAGACTCATAGGATTTTAAGCAAGCTTTGGAGCAAGTGGATACCTCAGAGTCTGAACTTGATAAACTGGATGGACCTGAAGACAAATGGGCCATTAGAGCAAAGTATGTAGGTCCTTCTTCAGCCTGAAAGCTCCAATCATAACCACCTATCACATCTTGAATAACCAAGGCATTTGCAGGAGTCTCTACTGGTACAATTCTTCTTGGAACATCTTCATTTCTATTCCCCTGATTCCTTGGTGCCCTGCATTCTCTAGCAAAGTGACCTCTCCTGTGACAGTTGTAACATTCAACCTTTGTTTTATCAAAGCCAACAGTTTCTTTGCCATTGAAGTTCAGATTTCTTCTTGTCTTCTTTAAGAATCTTTTCACTCTCATGGTAAGCATGACCACCTGCCATTTGAGATCCATCTCTTCAAGATCATCAGTATCAATCCGCTCCAGGTCTCCATTGTCCAACTATTAACTATTAGATTGACTGACAAAGAAGGAAAATATGACATCATCAGCATAGGATGAGGAAGAAGCTTGTCCTTGTGAGTTAGTAGTAGAAACTTCATAAGCAGTATTAACTTCTTCATTAATGCTGCTAGTGTTTTCTGAAGATACAAAAGCCACATTCTGAGAGTTTGAGCTTGAGCTAGATTGGCTTTTAATCTCAGCTTCATACACCTTCAAGTTGTTGAACAAGTCATCCATGCTCATTGTGTCTAGATCAGATTTGTTTCTCATGATCAAGGCAATATTGTTTCAAGCTAATGGCAGACTTCTTAGTAACTTAAGATTTGCATATTTCTGGGAGATAACTTCACTATGAATTTCCAATTGGCTGATGAGTTTCTAAAACCTATCATAGGTTTTATCCAGTCCTTCAGATTTTGATGCAGTAAAATTCTCATATATATTGCTGCTCAAATGGTTTTCTTATTCTTGCATTTCTTTGATTCTTTTGGTTCCGTCCAAACCTTAGTCTTGATAGCTCCATAGGGTCTGTTGCAATCCTTGATTCCATGAAACTTCAATAGGTGCTCATCACAAATGGCTAACAACAAAGAGCTTTTTGCTTTCAATTCATTCTTTCTTGCTAGCTTTTGATCAGCAGTTTTGGAGGAATGGTACCATTCAAGTACTAAAAGCTGATTCAAAGTAGCAGGTTGCATCACCATTCACAAATAACCTCCCAAAGATCATAATCAGTAATAGTAAGATATTGCTCTTTTCGTATGCTTCATAGATCAATCTCTAATGTTTTGAGTACTGGAAGTTTAAGTGAAGACACTAGTTTGGGTAGTTGCTAGACTGTGATCCCATCTCATCGTTGATTATGAGATTCTTATGTAGATATAGTGTCTCTTATTACAGTAGTTTCTCCAAAACAGATCTCTAGCTTGTTTAAAGCTTAGTTAACATGATAAATCCAAACTTAACTAATAAGAGAAAACTATGATTGTGAATACTACAAGTTATGCGGAATCTAACTTGTAATACTAAAAAGAACAATGAATACTAGACTTTGAATATATTGATTGCTAAAATTCTGCCTAGGTTATAGAATAACTAACTATGAGATATGAATTCTATATATCCTTCTAACTATGCCGTAGGGTTCCTTTTATACACTAAGGAAACCCTAATGGGCCTTTACGAAATGCGTACAAGAAAAGCCATATCTAATCTAATTTAACTTATTCATATCATAATAGCAGTACTAACTATATAAGACTAACAACACTAACTATTAACTAACAGTATTAACTATACTGGCACTACTAACAATGTATTGGCAGTACTAACTAATATAACTAACAATACTAACAACTTAGACTATTTTTACGAATCTTCATCAGCAGCACTAACCATCACTAGTAGTATCAAGTTGAATCAGCAACACTAAGTTTTAGATATCTAGATTACTTCGTCCATAACACTAGACCCAGTTGAATGATAGGTCGCATATTCAAACACATAAACAAGTATGAGGTGATAAACATAGTTAAACAATCAACAATATATTAAGAAATCGATTTTAAAACAAACTAAACATTGAACTTTCATTAAGATGGCTAATACCCGGGGGTATTAGCCCACAACCATTGTAATTATACAAGCATAATCAAACAATTAAAATCAAACGATTAAGAGAGTAAAAATTACACGATGTCTTCTATGGATTCGTGATCAATTCTTGACCTAGGTAGCTGATCTTCTCTTCTAAAATTTGTCTTTGATAAGTATGGTATAAAGAATATGATATTGCACACTGAAAACTCATTTTTGAGTCTTCTATTTACAGTTGCTAAAAAATACTCGACACGTCGTATCCAGCAAGGTTGATACGGTGTATTGGGCTAGATTCCTTGGAGTGCGCGCTACATTTGTAATAAATCTTTGATATCATTCCCAATTTACTTGATTTACTGTATCTTTGAATAGTTATCTTCATGGATACGGCGTATGTAGATAGCATGGATACGCCGTATTGGGAATTGGTCAAACGCGTTTTCTTGTGAAGTCTTGGCGCTGATACGCCGTATCTCTTTAGTTGGATACGGCGTATTGGTGAATTTTCAGAAATCTTCAAATGTCTTTGTTTTAGCTCCAATTTATGCGCCTTTTAGCTTATCTTCACAAAACACTCCTGAATTACTGCATTTATCAACTTTAAAGCAATTAAGTACCAAATAATGCAATAATTATATAAAAGTAGGCAAAATAGATGGGATAAATGATATAATAAAGTGACGTTATTTGATGTCATCAAATATCCCCCCACTTGAATCTTACTATCCTCAAAGTAGACTTAGAAAAAAATGTTTAGTTTCTGAAATATGTTTCTCGAACCGAATTTAAGGATTCTCTAATTAAGCAGTAGTGTTGGGTCCCTAAACACGAGGGGCAAATAAAGTACATAACCAAGCTCCTCTCGAAATATGGAAATTAAAACACATCATATCACTCAACTAATCAGGGGTGCAACATTTAAGTAGAACGTTCAATTGCTCGGAGTGATCGTCTTAGTTTCGTATCATAACTTGGTAAGAAACACATCTCTCCATTGGTAAAGCTAAGGAAGAACAAGTCAAAAGCTAAATTAGGTTAAGAAGGCTTACGGTTGATCATTCAACAGTCTTTCACCATAAGTACCACACCAATAAGGTATTTGTATCGTATATACAAGGCCGTAATGACGGAATAGACATATATAATCCGAATACATCCATGTTCATGTTTAACCAGCGGTTAGGATGAAGAATGATATAGGGTAGGGACCTTCTAACTTTTACCAAAATTCGTCATCCAACAAGGCAGCTAAGACATGCATACATGGCTGTAATGACGGAATAGACATGCATGCTCGAACAAGTCCTCGTTCAAGTAGACATGAAGGTTAGTTGCTAGGAAAGGGAAGTAAAATGGTTGTTAAATAAAATTCACAAAACAAATAGATTAAGACAACAAATAAGGCACGGTTGCTAGTAACTTTCTGCCGACCGTTCCATGACAAAGACTCGAACATATAAACAGACGCTTCGATCACAGAAATGACAAAGACAACCTAAGTTGGCATTCCTATAACGGTCAACTTCCCTTACATCCCATTCTTTACATACTTTTACATAAGTGGTGATATCGGCCACTTTTTTACAAGACTTTACATCGTTGATTTTTGAAACGTATCAACGAATAATCGATCCTTAAAAGCGATTCCTTCGGTATAAACTTCTTTTTGAAACGACTATTTTTCTTCCTTCTCTTTTTTTTGATTTTTCTCTTTTTCCATTTTTTTCATAATACATAATAAACCTCGGTTTGATTCCACCGTCTTCATTCACAATTTATCCGGATAATCTTTTCCTTGTAGTACTTCTTTATCGGACATAATTCATAATTGCAAAAAGTAGCAAACTTACGAGCTATATAATTTCCCATTGCATTGTGCAATTTCCCAACCATTACAAAGATAGAAAAATTTCACTTTGACACATGAAATACAAGACTTTACATGAACGCAACTAGCAACATAGAGAAATAGGCTTAATCTACACGGTAGGTAAGGTGCAAAGGTATAACGAAACATATAATATGGTGTACAAAAAGAAAGGAATGGCTCAACAGGTTGTTCTAGGGGATTTTACTCTAAAAATAAGAGTAATCAAGGGTTACACGGGAGTTAACTAACCGATGAAGTTAGTTATTTTTATGATATATAGGCTATTTGGTTTAATCCTAGCAATTTATCAGTTGAACATGTTCTTCCATCTAAATCCATAGTACTAATCATGGCGGTCTCGAGTGATATACCAGGCCAAGTTCTAAAGTCCACTACATCACCGGCACACTCATAATTTTGTGGAATTTTAGTAGACAGTTGGAAACGGAATAGGCTTAATTCTCACAATATGTATCAAGGGTTATAGTGCGCTAGGTAATGTAACTAGTGATTTTTACAAAAGTCATGCTGAAATTTTTTAAATTTTGGCCATTTTTAAGCACATTGCATGTTATTTTGTAAAAAAGAAGACAAGTACGTTCTAATTCTCCATCCCCCCACTTAAATTATACAACGTCCTCGTTGTATAGATAAAACAATTAAATAATAAGGGAAAATAGAATTAGAACGGAAAACTCCCTGATGTTTTGCTCGTGATAATTCTCCAAGATGAGTCCTTGAGCAAAAAGTGTGTTGACTAGGGCTTCAGCATGCCCGGATAAGTTCAACACATGTCTTTTTCAGCATATACCATATCATAGTTTCAGCAAGGTCCTGTATAAAAGATTAGAAGACAAGTGCAAATTCTATCTCGCTACAATGGTACAAGAAAACAATTAGACACACAACTGTACATGGATCAATATGCCGTATCCCAAACCCTAGGATATGTCGTATTGTTCCTGTAGAAACAATTAAATTACTGGAAATTAAATATTAAGTTTTAAAAACTGATAACGTCCGGACAACTCAATACGTCATATCCAAAGGGGTTCGATACGCCGTATTGAGTGTCTGGGAAGACAGACTCATGCAACAAACAATTTAAAATGCGATAAACAATTAAAATGACCGGGTTGTCTCTCGGGAAGCACTTTTGTTTTAGCTGGTCGTTAAGTTCGACCTTTTCTCTTAATTTACTCCCATCCTTATAAAACAATTTGGGGTCGAACGGGATGCCAAATGACACATTCAAATTCTTGATTAGGAAAATGAATGACATCCCATTGCTAAGATGATTACAAGTCATGATATTAACATTTAGATTCTTGATAAAAGTTTTAGTTTCAAAAAAATTATTAGATGTATCATGACTTGTTTCCAAAAGCTTATTTGACCCTTGTGTATCAACATTTATTACATTAGGTAATGGTATCACAGACATATCCCCCAAAGGTTGCTCAATATCGATTTTATCATTATCATTTCCCGTATCCGATTTTAGATCATCGGGATAAATCACGTTAAAAGGAAATAAATCATTAAAGTATAAAACGTTTTGTTCCTTTTTCCTCCTTCTTTCGTTTATTTTGTTCGTGTTACTTCCTATTCGCGATCTTTTTTGTTAAGGAGTTCGTGATAGATGCAAGACATGCTACCAAGAGTTCTTTTAACAGTATTGATATTGCTTTGACCTACAGTAACGAATTCTCCATCATTCCCTATCGAATGTTGAACCACTGTGAATTCATCAGTTCTGCATAGTTCATCTGAGTTGTTGATGTCGCAGTGGGCAGGGATTGGTATCGGGGAATATTCCCTATTTATGACTTCATAAATGTCTTTTGCCTCCTGTGCGTCTAAATAGGGTTTATAGAATGTATCCGAACATGTCTTTTTGCATGGTTCTTTGTATTCGTCGAGGTCGCCAATCGTTCCTTTAGTACGTTCATTCACATAAAATTCTCATAGCCCATTTTTTGTATTCTTGTCAATCTCCCAATAGTTGTCAAACTTTGATGCCAGCCAATATATAAATTCAAAGTAGTCCATTCTGTTGTCTTGGTCATCAGGGATTCTGCTATTGCAAGTTGGGAGGATGAGTAATATTTATGAAAAAATTTATCGTTTAGTTCACTCCAGGTAATAGTTGTTTCATTTATTTCATTATTCCACCATGTTTTTGCATCACCACTGAGTGATTTTGAGAAGACGTGTATTCGTAGTTCATTCCTTTCCATATTAGGTATTTTGATCCATTCGGTTATTTCGAGTACCTTAGTAATGTGGTCTACAACGTCCCCTCCATCCATACCATTGAAGGCGTTATCCTGTTATATTTTCAAGAATTCATCACCAATTTCTGGTTTGGAATTTGGTGGGCTAGTATGCCATTGTCCAGAGTCATAACTAGCAGTCCCCACTTTCTAAAAAATAGAGGAAAATGTTAGTGGGATAATGAAGTTTTAAACGTGTTGTATTTTAAATTGTTGTTGTATCAGATGACAGATGACAGATGCGCCGTATTAAATTAGTTGAATACGCCGTATAGGTCTATTGAATTTTAGTACGCCGTATAGAGTTTGCTGAATACGTCGTATTGTTGGAGAACAGATACGCCATTTAGACTGTAAAACTCAATACGCTGTCCTAATTAGAAGGGTTGATACTTCGTATCCAACTGGTGATACGGCGTATCACGTGATCAATAAGAACATAATACTATTTAAAAACAATTAAATGCGAGAATTTAAACAAACAATTTAAACACACAATGCGAATAAATACAAACAGAATTTAAATGATTGGGTGACTCTAAACTATTAAATTAATGGTTAGAAATACTTATAAGAATAAGGTTTAATTATTTTACTCCCCGACAACGGCGCCAAAAACCTGATGTGTCATTGTGTAGGTGTTATTTATGATTATCAAGTTTTACATTTATATTTAGCCGACAAACCTAAAGACAACACTTTAACGGGCAGAGTACCCGGTCAAGATGTAGCTTCGCGGTAAGTAGGGTGTCGAACACTATAAGTGAAGGTCAACCTAATATTCTATCAGTATTTTAATCTATCTTGATTAGTCTAATTACTTGTTTAACCTATGTTAGACATATTTACTAGAGATAAAGGGGGTTTTCAGCCTGAGAGACTGGCACAGGTTTATGGTGACAAATATCAATTCTAAGCACAATACACACTAAAGTAAATAAACAGAAGACAAAAGAGCAGTTCGAACCAAATAATAGAAAACTGTATCAACCATGTTAAATCCAATTAAATGCTCTTTTTATTAATTGGTGCAATGGCTGCTTATTTCGAGGTGGCATATCATTCTTAAGACTTAGGCGGTTCTTCTTCCTAAGACCTAGATACAAACAATCCTGTCACGATTAACGCATCTGCATAAAGCATCCTAGTGTTTAATTATAATCCATCATAGGGAATTAAAGCAGTGGTGATCCTGTTAATAACCTAGCCTATTGGGACTTTACCCACTTATTGCTTGATGTTGTTTTGTATACCAGTAGTCCACCACCAAAATCAATTACCAATTAATTAAGAACAATACTGGTTGAACAATTATCGGATCACCTACCGGTCCATCTTAGCTCATAATCAAAGAGTAATGATAAGGTGTCATTCGTGATACTATTGGTCCGGGCATACAAAACACAATATGGAGAGCTATCCAGACATCTAGATTGCTGGTTAAGTCTCACTAGACCCAGTTGAATGATAGTTCGCATGTACAAGCACATAAACAAGTCTAAGGCGATAAACATAATCAAACAATCAATGATAAATTAAGCAAGCCGGATTAAAACAAACCAAACATTATAATATTCATTAACATGGCTAATACCCGAGTGTATTAGCCCACAGTCATTGTCATTTTTACAAACGTGACCAAACAATTAAAAATTGAATGGTTAAGAAAGTAAGAATTACACGATGTGTTCTATGGAATTAGGAATGGTGTTCGACCTTGGTTGCTCTTTATGGCTTGAGAAATTCATCTTCAAATGTATACTATACAAAGAATATGATATTGCATAATGAAAACTCGTTTTTGAGTCTTCTATTTATATTTGCTGAAAAATACTCGATACGTCGTATCCAGATAGGTCGATAGGGCGTATTGGGCTGGATTCCTTGGTGTGCGCCCTACATTCATAATAAATCATTGATATCATTCCCAATTTACTTGATTTACTGTAGCTTCGAATAGTTATCTTCATGGAAACGACATATCTAGGCAGAGTGAATACGCCGTATTGGGAATTGGTAAAACGCGTTTTCTTGTGAAGTCTTGGCGCGGATACGCCGTATCTCTTTAGTTGGATACGGCGTATTGGTGACATTTCATAAATCTTCAAATGTCTTCGTTTTAGCTCCAAATTGTGCGCCTTTTAGCCTATCTTCACAAAACACTCTTGAATTACTGCATTTATCCACTTTAAAGCAATTAAGTACCAAATAATGCAATAGTTATATAAAAGTGGGCAAAATAGATAGGATAAATGGTATGATAAAGTGACGTTATTTGATGTTATCAGCGGGCCTAATTCATTTAAGGAAATGTATTTGGAGGATCGTTATTTCGGGCCTGTTATGAAAGAAGTTTTAAAGGGGCAATGTTATGACTATCAAATTCAGGATGGATTTTTGCTTAAGGACAGAAGATTGTGCATTCCAGAGTGCTCTTTGAGGGGAAAGGTTGTTGTTGAACAACACGCCTTGGGACACTTCGGCCGTGACAAAAGCATTGCACTGGAGGAGAGAAAGTACTCTTGGCCCAAACTTAAATGGGACGTTACTAGACATGTAGAGAGGTGTGAAGTATGTCAACGATCAAAGGGTGTCTCAACTAATGCGGGATTGTACACTCCACTACCCGTTCCATCTTCTCATTGGATTGATGTAAGTATGGATTTTGTTCTTGGACTCCCGTGTACTCAGAGGCGAAAGGATTCCATTATGGTGGCAGTGGATAGATTTTCGAAGATGGCCCATTTTATATCTTGTCGCAAGACAATGGATGCCTCAAATGTCGCAGATTTATACTTCAAGGAAGTTTTTCGTTTGCATGGGCTCCCTCTAACAATCAACGCAGATCGTGATCCCAAGTTTATAGGGTATTTTTGGAGGACCTTGTGGAAAAAGATGGGTACCCAACTATGCTTCAGCACATCCTACCATCAGAGGACTGATGGCCAAACGAAAGTGGTAAACAGAAGCTTGGGAAATCTGCTTCGATGTCTTGTTGAAGACAAACCAAAGCAGTGGGTTTTGGTGCTTCCGTTTGCTGAGTTTGCATTCAACAACTCAAAGAACCGGACAACTCAACGAAGTCCTTTTGAGATTGTTCATGGACTGAGTCCATACACTGTTACGGACTTGACCCTAATTCCTAATTTGAGGAAAGCTAATGTGAAAGCTGATGAATTTGCTGAGCATATCAAGAGTATTCATGAGGAGGTCAAATTGCAGGTTGAAGCCTACAACGCCAAGTATAAAAAGACTGCTGATCTACATCGAAGAAAGGTTGTTTTTGAAGAAGGAGACTATGTATGGGCTGTTTTGACCAAGGATAGGTTGCCCGTTGGAGTAAATGTCAAGTTGCATGATCGAAAAGTTGGTCCTTGTCAGATTCTTAAGAAAATTAATGATAATGCCTACAAGTTGGAGCTACCAAGTCATTTCAATACATCAGACGTATTTAATGTTAAGCATCTAATTCCATATAAGGGAGATCGTCCAAGCAATTATAACTCGAGGGCGAGTTCTTCTTCAGCCAATGCCGACTGATGCAGCTAAAATTTATGTTTTCATCAGTTTTGGAGGTGGTTTTGTCATAAGTTCTAGTAGTCTAAGAGTCTGTTTAAAATAAATAAGGGTCTGATGGGTTCTTTTTGGTCTATAAATTGACCTGAGAAGTGGAAAACAGACAACGCTTTTAAGCTTGATTATCTTTATAATAAGAATCCTACTTCTACTCCAATCATTAGTCCTTCTTTAGCTGTAGTTTTACTACACCATAATTTAAAGAACAATTACCTCGGAAGAACTTAGACGCTGCTCCCAAGCTTTGAAACCTGATTTGACACTTCCACTATCCGTTATCTCCCAAGCAAAGTTTCGCGGTTGCTGCAAAATTAAAACTGATTTAACATAAATTTACTAAGTGAGGCATTTCGTCGAACACTTGGCGTGCACAATCATACATGCACAACTAAGCTAGAAATTTTGCCGAAAAGTTATTCTACACAGTTAGACCTCATTTTCATAATTAAATATCCCTAACATCTCATAAAATCAACACTATAATCAAACTCATATCACATCAAATTGAACCGAACAATGGTTAAATCAAGTAAATTAGGGTTTATACATCTTCAAACCTTAAATCCCCAAATTTAACTCTAATTTCTAGCATTAACACCATAATGAATCACATTCAATCGATTACTGATACAGTTATTCTCTATACACACATACATATACAAAAGAGACATAACATACCTCAAATGACGGTGATGGTGTGATTGTGGTGGTGTGATTATGGTGGTGTGATTATGGTGGTGCGATCATGGTGGTGCATGACGGTGGGGATGCATTGTGGTGGATATGCGTTTTTATTTAGAACGAATAAAACAATGTTAAAATAGTGTTAACTTTGATATAAATTGCGGTGGATATGCGTGACTTATTTTTTCATAAAATAGTGTTAAAATTTGATATAAAATAGTGTCAAAATAGTGTTTTTATAAAGTGAACGAATTTTTTCATTTCAAGTGTAAATTTGACTTATTTTTTCAATTTTTATTTTAAGTGTAACTTTGACATTTTAATACTTTATGTGTAAATTTGATTTATTTGTTTATTATTTTATTTTAAGTGTAAATTTTACATCACGTCAAAAAAATATTATTAAGTCTTTAAATTACATAAGTTTACATGTACTTTTATTGATTTAAAATTTCCATACATGTGTAAGTGCATAATTTTTAGTTATTTTATAATCTCTATCTAACCAACTTGTGAGGTTGCATAAATTTCAAAATTTAACGAACACTAATTTTGTGAATCAGTGACCACCGAAGTTGGTCTCTAACTTGAAAACCTAGTGACCACCAATACTTGGTCTTTAAATTTTAAGGGTTAGGGTTTTTGTGATCACAATTTTTATCTTAATATTTAATAAACCAGTGACCATCGAAGTTGGTCTCTAACTTGGAAACCTAGTGACCACCAATACTTGGTCTTTAAATTTTAGGGGTTGGGTATGAAGTTTAGGGGTTAGGGTTTTTATGATCACTATGTTTTATCTTAATATTTAATAAATCAGTGACCACGAGCCTTGGTCTCCAATTTGAAAACCTAGTGACCACTAATATTTTCTCTTTAAATTTAGAATACTTTCTTTCATCGATAACCACCACTTTTCGTCTCTAACTTAACGACTCATTGACCACTAGTTATATCGTTAGTGGAATTTTTTTTCTCAATATTTAATAATTCAGTGACCATCAAATTTCGTGTCTAATTTATAAACCTAATGACCACCAATGTTGGTCTTTAAACTTAGAATCCTTCTCTCAAACCCTTGTTAGTGACATATTTTAAACTGGTGACCATTACTTTTTGGTCTCTAATCTTTAAACTGAATGACCATTATTTTTGTGGTCACTAATAGTTGTCATTTGTGACAACTTACTGACCACAGTTTTGAAATCGTCACTAATTCTTTCGCAATGACCAAAATGAACTGATGACAAGTATATTGGTGACTAAACGATGATAATAGAGACCAAATATTAAGTGGTCACAAAACAATTGGTCACTAAAGGCACTTTTTCTTGTACTGGTAACTAAGAATGATAATTTAAATACTCTTCATCTTCCTTACAGTGTTACTTGTTTGTTTACGAAATATCACAAGTGATATTAGACATTAACTATGTTTATGAAATATCACAAGTGATATTAGACATGTCATATACTCCCTCCGTCCTATTTTTATTGTCCTCGTATGACTTTTCAAAGTGTTTCTTTTTCAATATTGATCTTTAATATTTTTTTTTGTGTTATATACTACTTTAAGCAATATAAACTGTCATTGACTTAAAAAGTCAAATGAGGATCAAGTTTGCAAACGAAAGACTTCAAAAAGTATTATATAACACAAACAAAAAGTCAAATGAGAACAATAAAAGTGGGACGGAGGAAGTAATAAACTTTAACTAGTAAGCAATATAAACTGTCATTGACTTAAAATATTACAATTGATACATCTTTAATATGAAACAATCACATAAACAAAACATATCAATGCAATGCCAAACTGGAAAAACTAGTTTGTAACTAAACACTCGGACAAAGAAGAGATGAAGCAGTTTGTGGAAGAACGAAGAAAGAGAAGGATTATAGAAGTAACTGGAAAAAGTGCATGCTAGCTGTTGTAGACAATGATGCATCCTTTGATGTTTTTAGGTTATCTGAATATATATAACCATACATTAATGATGTCCATTTTTTGCCATTTCATTGCTTTATCACCCGTGATATTACTCGTGATATTATTAATATGTAGAATACTATTATTAATTTCACCACTCTATTACGTTATCACGTGAGATATTACTCTAAAGCGACTAATTTCATATTCTATTACTTCGTCACCTGAGATATTACTCTAAAGTGACTAGATAGACGATTTAAATATTTTTCAACTTTTATACAATATTATATCACAAGTGATAAATAAATGTCACTTACAAATACCAAAATGAATAAAAAGGAAGAAAACTATGAAAATAAAACTCGACGTATTGTCAAAATTAAACAAGTGTTGCATTAATCTAGCATTACTTTTGAGCAAAATAAGAATTCGCTTAAAGAAGCTTAACACTTATATTCCTACTAATGGGTATAATATCTCAAGTGATAAATAACATTGATTGCACCAAACTATTCGTAGTTACACTTTATCACTTATGATATTACTCATATGTAGAACACCATAATTAATGTCACATTATATTGCTTTATCACATGAGATATTACCCTTAAGCGACTAAGAACGCCATTATAAATACACTTCATCTTCTTTATAATGTTATATCACAAAAGATAAATAAGTGTCACTTACAAATACCAAAATGAATAAAAAGGAAGCAAACTATGAAAATAAAAACATGAGGTATTCTCAAAATCAAACAAGTGTTGCATTAATTTAGCATTGATTTTAAGAAAAATGAAAATTCACCTAAATAGGCATAACCCTTTTATTCATACTAAGAGTATAATATCACAAGTGATAGAAATATTAAAAAACACATAGGTGATAATATATAAAAAAAATACAAAGCAATGAAATATCACATGTGATATTAAAGGTTAAAAAACATACTCGTTTATTTATGAAATATCAGTGATATTAGACATTAACTATGTTTATGAAATATCACAAGTGATATTAGACATGTCATATAATAAAGCTTAACTGATAAACATTGTAAACTATCATTAAATTAAAATATCATCTAAGCATCTAAGTATGTATCATTGTGTACAATAGTTAACATGCACTTTTTTCTGTTACATAATAATATGGAAGTTGTTGATTATATATTTTATGTAGTATGTACAAATTACTCATGAGATTGTAATATCACCGGTGATAAACGTAACATTTATCAACTAAGATTTATCCGTGGCCTAACACTAATTACTCTTGAGATTATAATATCCATGATGATAAATATAACACTTATTAACTAAGATTCACCCATGACTTAACACTTATTACCTTTGACATTTTAATAGCACAAGTGATAAATAAATGTGAACATTTATAGTCATTTTCTTTCTTCTTGTTTCAACCCTTTGATTTGTAGTAAATTGTAATTCTTGTTGGTCGTATATTTAGAACATCTTTTAAACATAAAGTTGTTAACAGTATGCAACACTACTACAAAAAGTACTTCCAAGACCCGTTCTAAACCAAATCGAGACCGTTTTTTCGTATGCTCTGTATGAGGGGGGCTCTCCATGTGAAATCAAATAGAGATTGGTTTTTAAACCGATCTCGACCATGTTTTTTAGACCGGTTTGATGATTAAAACATGTCTCTAAAGCAAAATAAAGACAGATTGTTGTCTTAAAAACAGGTCTCAAAAACATAATTTAGACCGGTTTTAAGATTTAAAACCGGTCCCTATGCATAATCTAATAATAAAAAGAATTAAAAAAATCAGCTTTTTCGGATTGCTTATCGAAAATGTTTGCTTTATCAACAAGCAATCATCAACAACCCCTATAAATGTATTCAAAATGTAATCTAAAACAGCCCGTACGAATTATGCATTTCAAGTAACATAAGTAATATTGAGTTCTGGCCAACTAAAAACATCATTAATAAGTATACACGAGAGTTAAGCAACCAAGTAACACAAGTAATACATGCTAGTTTAGCAACAATTTTTGTAAACATCAAATGTTCCAACAAACCAAATGTGTAAACTCTTAGCTAGAACAACAACTAAAACAAGTAATACTTGATTAGTAAACTCTTAGTTAACCACTTGTAGCCATTGATCTAGATCTATAGCAGGCTCTTTTAGTTGCACAAACTATATCCCACATCTACAGAGACCGTAAGTAAAAGTTAGTGAATGACCATGTCCACGAAACTTACCATTTGAATTAGGGGTGAGCATGGTTCGGTTTGGTTTGGTTTTTGTATAAAACCGAAACCGAACCGAAAATTTTCGGTTTTTGATTTTTAGAAACCATTCGGTTTCGGTTTGTGTCGGTTTGGTTTTTTGGTTGTCGGTTTATTTTTGGTTTGGTTTTTTGGTTTGTATACGACTTATCGAGCTTTGCTTTTGCAAAGTCGATTTGGAATATACCATAAACCAACACCTTCAAAGCTTTAAAGAAACAATCCAAATAAGAAAAACCAAAGACACAACAATGATAATAGAAACAAATGACCATATAAAACCTATGAATTCACCAACATTTTTTGTTGACGTTTTAAGCAATGTTTTTAGGAGGTCAATAGGCACGAGGTGCCAGGGATGCATTGGGATTACATTTTGGATAGCACTCTTAAAGATTTGCATGCATCATATTTTGGAAATCTTTTGTAATATAGAACAAGGAACAAGTAAAGCTATATGCTTTTGTATTAAGTCTTTTAATTAAATCCAATGTATCAGTTTAAACGACTTTTTGTGTCGTTCTTATATATCTTGTGCTATTAATCTTTGAAGTAACATGCCCCGGAGATCCTTATTCCGCTGCGACCCATTTTGGGGTGTTACAGCTCATATTTAAACAGTGTAATATAGTCCAGTCTAAGTTTTAGTTTACATAATGACAAGTATAACAGGGTAGCATACCAAAACAAGAGAGCAAGGCCACTTTAAAGGTAAAAATATTACAAAAGAGATAATGACCATTCTTCTAAATAGCATCATCATTTTATCCACACAACTCAAAAGTACTTATCAAGTGCAACGTAATATACAAAACACAAAACTAAGAACCAACCACATAAATAAGTCTGTTATTAACAAATATATTAGGCTAACTTGTGAATCACCCATAGCTAAGATTACACGTATTAATGATATAGAGGATATTTTCACAATCTACTTTTTAGGAAGCGGACATATTAGATTGGTATGTTATTTTCTTCTCTTTGTTTGGTCTGCTTGATAAGCACTTGCTCTCCCTCTTGATCATGTGGTGATATCTGTAGATTTGGTATTGTGTCTTTCACACCAGGCCAACACTAAATCGTTCACTCCAGGCCAACCCTTTTAGTGTAGTTTTGTCAAAAAGCGCATACACGTAGATAACCGTATATGCATGCCAATTAGGCAATAATAGACTCTTTAACTCAGGGATCTAATGGTTATGGGTTAAAAGTCTTCATAATACGTGATCATGATCGACAAACATGTAAAATCTTGTTAAGCAATAAAATCGTGCAACTAACGTGGGGCCTTAAACGTGAAAGAAATTAGCAAGCATGGATCATCACTCTTTATATGCAAGTATCCAGAACATTATACCCAAACACATGACCAATTAAACAAACAATACCTCACATTTTCATATTTGCATACTGACACACAGGAGTTGTCACCACTAAGCATGAACTGAACTGAAGTGAGAACATAACCATATTCAAAGGCTTCTGTCCCTAACCTTTTAAGAAATTGATGAACCTTGGTGCACAACCTGGGGTCGGATTAACAAGGTGATGCCTAAGGTCGATGATATACATATTTTGTTCTTGGATCCACCATTAGCCTTTTTCCTCCATTCACTTCTAAGTCATCCCTACATACCAAAACAAATTAGTAGATGTAAGGGTTTGATTCTTGATCAAAAGAAAAAATAGGCCAAAGATTGTTCAGTTATGAACGAGGAAATTCCCTTAAAAGTTAATTATGACGAGTCCACTAGAAAAGTGAAAATTAGGCTAAAAGTAAACGGGTTAAATGGGTCGAAAGTTGCCAATTGTATACATCTTATTTCCCCACTTTATCAAGAACCCAGACTATTGATGTGAATATTATAATTTTGGTAAGCATAGTTAACACACACACTATTGATACATTTTTTCATACTGTTGAACAAAACAGTTACAGACCCACTTTGACTTTGGTAAAAATAGCTGCAGTGCTCATCTTATCTGATTTATAAAAAAAGGTAAATTTCAAGGGGAGAAAGATCAAGAAGGCTCAACAGGAATACGAAGTCGAGGATAGTTAGTTGCTCATGAGGAACATATAAAAAAATCTGAAGAAGTCAATCAATATATAGTCTTTTTGCACAATTGCGAATCAGTATCAACCATTTATATGATAAACTTTCCATAACAGATTCTTTATTCACCATTCAGCCGTTACGTGTACAATTTTATCAAAACATTTTTACTACATATGACCATCAATTATCAAATGTTGCAATTAATAAAAAGATGCAGGAAAATTCAAGTATGTTTGTACATAAGTACATACCATGCATCCACTATAATTGCAATTGCAAGTATGGCAGTCTTCAAGTCCAAGGTTGGGTGGAGGATGTATATTGCCTGCATATGTGAGAGATAAACAGGTACATGATTCAAGTAGTTACTCAAAAAATACTAAAAATGACCATTACTAAAAAGTACATGGTTCGTCATATCAAATTTGAAACAAGTAGTTTTATAACCTAATTGTGTAAACTTTTTATCATTGCCATAACAATAAACTTGATAGCGGGATAATATTCTAACACTGAATCTTTGAAAGGAAGATCTTTTATATGATAAAACGTTAAACATGTAAAACTTAGATATTCTTAAGTCAAGCATTGAAAGACATGAGACTCCGCTGGCATTTCCTACCAAGTATTTGTTGCAATCTCCTCTGGTGCTAACTCCTCTATCCTTCCTTGACGGCATTTCTAAGTTATAATATACAGATGAAAAGACGATGAAAAGACAACAAAACCCTTGTAATTTAGAAAAAGGCAACATCTATAACACAAAACAAAATACAAGAAAATTTTACAAGGTTTCGACACTAACTCACAAGGACTAAATAGAAACAAGAAATGACCCTAATTGCTCGATTGCATATGAGAACTTCAAACACACTAACATGAGAAGTGTAAAATAAGACATGACACTAACTCACAAGACTGGTAAAAAATGGTCGATACCCGCATTGGCAAGAACGGTAACAACTCGTCCAAATGGTTGTAGCATAAGCATATATTCAAGTTGTTTTGGTTCCAAGGGCTGGTAACAGAGTGTGTCATGAGAGATTCTAACATCTATTAAGGAAATTGTTTTGGTCTATACCAAATTAGTTGAAGCAGTGAAGCTATTGATTCAAATTCTATGTACTATGATTTCTCCCACTACTGTACCAAAATATAAACTGGTGATTCAAATTACTTATACGATAATGATTTAAAGATGTTAAATGTCAATTCAAAACATTTGTGCATACGACGAAACTTACTAATACGATTATTTAGATTACCACTAATAGCAATACTAATTATAATACAACAATTCTTTAATTCAACTTCACACACCAACACAAACTTCACACACTTGCTAAACTCGATTTTTTAACAAATTGACAAAGCTTACCAAGTAAAAAGAATTTAAAGTTGAAAAAGAAAAGTTTACCTTCAATTTTGAGGTTCAACTTCTAGACCCAAACCATTTTTGATTTTGGATATTTAGATAAAATCAATAAAACCTAAAGTTAAAGGTGAATGTAGAACGTGGATCCATCAATTTCGTAGCGCTAAAATCAGTATAATCTAAATAATTGGCGGATTTATTTCCCCCAATTTTGGTGGGTTACTTTGTTTTAGCAAAATTGTGGTGAGTTATTGAATATTGTAATTTACAATATAAGTCCTTATGTTAGACCTTTTATACACTTATGTATTTGCGTATAGCGACAAGATCTTATAGCGTCAAATAGCTCTAGAGATATTGTGTTAAGTTATTCGCGTAACGTTTAACAATTAATATTGACAAGTCTTCAACATCATCCGAGATGAATAACAACATCGTACGGTGTTTATAGTTCAACAATTTGGGATTGAAATGTTGATTGGGATTGAGATGAATATTTAAAAAAGAAAAAAATACTAATAATTAGGTAATTTTAAAAACAACATCGTGGGATATATTTTTAACGCGATGTTTCGGTATTATATAAAAGGATAATTAATTAAAATAAAATTTATGTTTATGGTAAACTTAAGTTTGAGTATGTTGCTTTGGTTTTCTCTAGTTTTGGTTTGTACTCTTTGGCTCTAGTGTCTTGCTAGATGTCTTTTTAATATATTTATGCCGTTCCAAAAAAAAAAGTCAGAGTATAAAGCACATGTTTGAGCCCTTCTAATATTCACAGTTATACATATATGTTGTCTATGTACATACATATTATAAAGCTTGTATACATTCGCAAATCTTACCAATCTTTGGGGCATCAAGCTCGGGCATGGCAGGGTTCAAACTCCATATAGATCTCGCTAAGGCCTGACTCATTTATTGCTTCTATATAGTCGATCCTGAGTAGCTCGCAAGCAGCTCGTTTACACACCCGTGTCCCTATGTTTAACATGTAGTTTTTGTTTTTCAATTCTTAGTGTTTTATGGTTAAATTTATTATGTGTTTGAATTCGCTTGTTACTTAAATTTGTAAATTGACGTTTTAGATACATGAATTGTTTCTAGTGTAAATAATTAACGATTTTTAGCCTCAAGAATAGGAATGTGTGTTCTTTTTAATGATATTATATAAACTTATATTCATTATTTCATATTGCCACGATGTTAAAACGAAAACGAATATTATTACATAAAATATATTCAAATGTATAAATGTATAATAGGCTTGACCATAATAGAATGAAGCAAGTATACCTTAACATGTGTAATCTTGGACATGACGTCTATTCTTTACAAATGAAGATTGAGCTCAACCACTTTAAGTTCATGACGTCTATTGTACAAACAAATTATCTTAAAGAAAAGACAAACACTAACTTATCGCCAGTATACTTCGTGACGTGATCTCTAATAATGACTTGAAAATTGGCATCTTTTAAATGTTAATTTATTAACACACATAAAAAAAGCAAAAAAACATGTAAAGATTTTGTGTTTAAATGACCATATTTAATCATAATAATACCTAGCCGAATAAGCGTCCTATAAAGTTATATATGATACGACCCATATACTATAAGCATCTTATAAAATTAGATCTGATAAGACCCATATAGTAAGTGTCATATCAAATTACAATCTAATAAGACTAGACAAAAGAAGCGTCTTATAAGATGTAATATCATAGGACCTTTATCTCAAATGTCCTATTATATTATATCATAATGAGACCACACTAAAAAAGTGTCATGTAAATTAGCTTAATAGGATCCACGTATAAAGTGTCATAATAAAAGCTATTGTAATATGACTCAAAATTTAATTGGTCCTATAAAACGTTTTTTAGGACCCCATTCAAAAAAGTATCCTACAGAAATGTCCTAAAAGCTCCCTTAGATTGTAAATATCAAGTATGTAAAAGTTCAAGTGTAGGGGTGTATCTATAAACTCACATGATGTATTATATGTTTGAGCAATGGCAGAGCAAAAGTGTACAAAAAAATGTATTTAAAAAAAAGTGAAAAAATGCATGGGCTGCCATTTGCTTATGTTATGTTTACCATAGAGTCAAGAAAAGAAAAATAAAGAGATGGATATAGAGTTTTGTAGAGTTTGTATATCTTGTCCGAGTTTTTGGCTTAGCAACCCATCCTTCGTTAGGCAAACGTTAGACATAATACATCTCTGAGGACGAACGATGCAAACATTTTTTTGTTATCTTCTGACGAAGGATGTATTTTGCAGTGCAAACCACAGAGATGTATTTCGCAAATATTTTTTTTATTTTATTTTGTTTTTTTCAATTATTTTTTTTGATTTTGTTTTTTGTTTTAGTTTTATTCTGTTTTTTAATTTTTTATTGTTGTTAATATTATTATTTTTACTATTGGCCATTTTTTTAATTTTTATATATTATTGATATTTTTTTTGTTTTTTTAACTGTTTGGTATGTTCTTTTTCGTTTTTATCCAGCGTTATTACACGTGTTGGTACGTTTTTGTACGTAGAAAAACGATATGTATCCAAATGTATAAAAACGTATTAAAATGTATGAAAACGTACAAAAACGGAAAAACTATGTACAAAAACGTAAAAAAATGTAAAACGTACAACAACGGAAAAACCCACAAAAACTGATAAAAAAACGTACGAAAACGTTTTTTATGTACGTTTTAAATTTTTTACGTTTTTGTACACTTTCATACGTTTTTATACTTTTTGATACATTTCGTTTTTCTACGTTTTTCTACCGATGAAAACGCATGAAAACGTACAAAAAAGGATAAAAACTGATAATAAATACGGATGAAAACGTACAAAAGTGGACAAATAAAAAAAGCACAAAAACGAATAAAATACTCATAAAAACGTACCAAAACGTACAAACACATACAAAATCGTATAAAAATTTACCAAAACATATTTAAACTGATAAGAGCGGATGAAAGCGTATAAAAACGTATTAAAACGTATAATAACGTCGGAGAAAACAGGACAAAACGAAAAAAACGTACCAAACAGATAAAAAATAATATTAATAAAATTAAAAAAACAAAAAAGGGCCAATAATAATAATAATAATATTAGTATAATTTAAAAAAAAATTAAAAAAAAAAATTAAAAATAACAAAATAAAAATAAAAAATAAAATATTTACATAATACATCCCTGTGGTTTTCTCACATAATACATCCCTCGTCAGAAGATAACCGACAAATATTTGCATCATTCGTCCTCAGGGATGTATTACGTCTAACGTTTGCCTAACGAAGCATGTAAAATGCCAAAAGTTTCTGACAGGGATGTATTGTGTGAGAAAGTGCAAACCACATGGATGTATTTTGTAGTTTACTTAATAATTAGCTAACCATTCCACTTCAAATTCATCCAAAAGTCACTCTCAAAATGTATCTCATCCATTTCTGTTTCCATTAATGTTATTTTACACCTACGCCCCACAACCCTTTAAAAGACCTCTTTGATAGTAATGATTAATACTTACGCCTAGCGGTGGAGGTTTGATCATTTACCAAGCCTATGGTAATTTATATGCTATGACAGGTAATGAGTGTTTAATTGTTTGTTTACCATAGTTGTTATAATTTATTATACACCCGAGTGAAAGAGAGAATCCAAACACTTATGTGAGACGCTAGTATATGCTTTCCGTGCTTTTAATTACAAGGTCTAGAAGGTTGTGTTGTAAACTACTTTTAAAGAGTAGGTTAAATGACCATAATATTGCTATTGTCTAGGTAGAAAAGCGCATTTGCTTGAGGACAAACAAATCCCACGTGTAGGGGTATTTGATGAGGTGTCATTTTATACACTATTTTGGGGTCATTCAACCTCCTAAATCATGCAAATATGCCCAGATTATGTGCTTAATCATTTGTTTTCAGGTTTTTAGCACTTGAATGGCATTTGGAGGAAATACACGTGACTTGGGCTCATTTGGAGAAGAATACTTAAATTTTATGATACAAAGATACGAACCTATACCAAATCTCTTGAAAGAATCTGTGCTCACGTAGTCTTTGTTGTGGAGACGGCTGTTGCGGCTTTTGCGAAGTCATCTGTTTGAAACTATCTTGTGACGGCGTGAGCAAAATTAACGACGGGCGTTGAGGACGTAACATAACTTATAATGAGACCTAGAAGTCTCTAACTTAGTGACGGCGTCGTGACTAGAACTCGGTCGTTCGTACGCAGCGATTTATTATATATACAAAACCAAATTGGGTTTTAAGTGTGTAACTTTGTATAGGCTTTTGGGAGCCATAACCCTAAGTTATTTTGTCAGGTTTTAGGCCCGGCTTTTAGGGCTTAAAAACCATATTGTAACTGACTTTAAATCAATGTTTTAATCCTAGTAGCTCGGTGTTATATCTTTAACGTCATTCAATAGTTCCTATGTTTATCTTTAACCATTCAATATTTCTATGTGTTGTTTGGTTGATCTATGTTCTTGCTTCCTTTATAACATGTTAGGCTAACCCCCCCCCCCCTTTGTATTTACTTATGATTGCATAAAAGTTGGATTGCAGATCCTTTTACTGTTGCTTCTTGTGATGAATGTGCGCATTAGGCTTTAGAAAACTAGCCATAAGATATTAAATTGGCATAGACGTCTAGGGAAAAGCGAGAAGTGTATAAAGGATACCATCTGGTACAGTCTTCATACTACCTTACCTCCAATATGGTTGATCCCGCTTAAGATATTTCAATTGCATTTAATATAATCTTAGGGGCCTTGTAAAAGTCTTCATACTACCTTACTTGTACGTTGCCTTAACGGAATATTAAATAGACGGCGGGTTCGTGTAATTTGTTCATGACTTAAGAAATACTTACACAGATCATCACGAGTGTGATAAGGCAACATGATTAGGAGAAGCAATCTAATGAGTAATGCATGATTAAGTAAATACACTATTTTATCATAAAGTTATCACTAGTAATATAGATTATATTTATTTTAATTAATTAGTTAATCAACGAACCTCTCAAACCATTAATTTTACTGCTTTCTATAAAATAAAAAAATAATCTCCTTTTAATCCCGTAGATCTCGGCTAAGCCATGTTCGAGTCTTCCCAACCTATTCCCCTAGAAAACGATAACAACCCCCCAAATCTTGCCTATACTACGCTACAACGATTAGGTACACTGCCTGGGGAGTTGTAAAACTTCTTGTTGAAGTCTAACGACAACCGCATCAAGTTTTTGGCGCCGTTGCGAGGGAATAGTTAGGTTTCGAACTTAGTTTAGCTTAGTTCTACTCGCTTGAATCTTTTCAAGTGAGATTTTATTTTTGTTATATTAGCCTTCTCGTAGTCTATCTTTTCTTCGTGTTATTTGTTTCGTAAATCATTCTTGTCAACCACCATAGGAGACGCGAATCCTATCCGTACTCTTGGAGACTACTTCAGACCTAGCCACAAGGGCTACAGGAACACCATTGAACTCCTCGAAGGGAACAATGTGGTACCTCTCTGATCCGACACCATCCGGTTGATGCAAAACGGATGCTCATTCCACGAACTTTGGTCTGAGGATCCAAACCAACACCTAAAGGATTTGTTAAAACTTGTGGACTCGCTTGACCTTGACGGTGCAAATAGGGAAAGAACGCGCCTGCATTTATTTCAATTTTCCCTTTGCGATCAAGCTAGCAATTGGCTTGAACGTCTTCCAGCAGGATCCATCTTCACATGGGAGGATCTTACTACTCGTTTCCTTGCTCAATTCTTTCTACCGGGAAGGACCGCAAAACCCCGCAACGATATCCTTATGTTCCAACAACATCAAGGAGAATCTCTCTCAGAAGCATGGACTCGTTTCAAGGACTTACTACAAAAAGTCCCTCATCATGGCATAGATCGTTGGCTTCAAATTCATTTTTTTATGATCATGTCTCCTTTCATCTTAAGTGCGAGATAGACCACGCCGCCGGCGGCAAACTCCGCAATAAGAGCACCGACGAATCTTGGGAAATCATTGAGAACTCGCCCTCTATGACAATGAGGGCTAGAATGACTCAATGAGCATCGTCAAACCGGTCATGGCTATTTCTATGCTCAAAACACCCCTAAAACACCTGACCGAAGACTTCTTGAGCTCGAAAACCAGATTAATTTCTTACTAAAAGGGTCATGACCGACACCTAGACCAAGCTCAACACACACCCCTCATGCATATGCTGACGCGGTTTATTCAAACCCTCACCCGCAAAACCAGCATGAGCCACCAAAGCAGAAACCCTTCGCCTTTCGTGAATGTACCGGTCCAAACCCTCAGCCCCAGGCATTAGGAACCAGTTTCGAGGCTAGAGTACGGGATTACATGGCAGCACACACTGAAAAGATGGAAAGGTTTAAAAATGTCATTTTCAAACAGCGAGAGGAGATTAACGATAGGATGGCAAAAATGTTCGGGCTTCTTAAGGAACTCACAACCAGCAGGGCTCCTGAGAAAGTGTTGATCAGAGAAGAGGCTAAATAACCCATCACCAAAAACATAAACTCTATCTCTCTCTCCCGAGGAAAGGAAGAAAAGAATGACGAAGATAACGTAAAGTAAAACACAAAGTTTTTTCAACGTTAAAATTTTTATTAGAAGTGAATCAAAGAATTTACTAGACTTACTTTGCGAAATAAGTAGCCAAATATTGAACATTAATTCAAAGACGTAGTTATATTTGGAGGAGTAAAAGTGTTTATGAATGATTACACATTGATTGCACAAACTTACTTTTACTCATTCACAACAATCTTATATATAGGCTAAGAAAATTGTAATACCCGTCGGGTAAAAGATGTGTCTCATAGAATGAATGGACACAGTACATTCGTAATTTGTCCCTATTACAGTTGTTATCCTAAGTAATGGACAATAATGTTTTAGGTAGACAATTGTTCTGTGTCTACCCATACTTGAATATGGAAGTCGTATGGGATTTAGTGAGCTATTGTCATCACTCACTCAATCCATTATCTTCTTCTTTGGTTTAAAGACTTCATTCACAAAGTTCTGCCAGTCTTTCTTTTAATCCTAGACAAAGGTCATTATGCACTGAATTCACCCGACGATTTTTATCTCTACAATGATGCCACATTTTAAACAAGTATAAAAGTTACTAAGTACAGTTTGTATGATCATTCCATACCACGCAACAAAAAGAACATGCAATGCACTAGCAACCCAAAGCCTGCGCGCCGAGTCTACTAATTCGCCATCTCAATTCGTTAGCTGGTTTATAACTACAAGTTACATTGTAACATATATGTTCAACATTACTAAGACAAAATACAAATAACATTTATCCAAAATTAAACAATTCAGATTGTCACATTTGCCAGATAGATTAATGGAGTTGCAACTTAAGACTTCCATCAACACCCAAGCAAGTAGTAATACTTTCGTCCAAACACGCTTAACATTAGTAGGCCATTGGATTCTATTTTAATCTTGGTAATTTATCAATTTGATCGTGGTATTTCTTTTACGAGTAGTTCTTTTTGGAGATATGTCATGTTTGGTATTAGTTACACCATTTACATTTATTAATGGTGTGTCGGTATCATCCACTCCAACTTAAACATGATGTGATTTATTCAATTCTAATTCGAGCGTACACACTTGAACCTATGTGACACATACACGTCATGCTTATCTGCATTGGTCAAATGAGTTGATAAACTATAAGTACATTTTAATAAAACGTTCAAAACCATAACACATCACTAAACCCCTTTTCTATAAATACACAAATCCCCCAAATCATAAAAACCCCTAAGAAACAAAAATGACGACGGCTTATCTACCACTAACTAAACCCTTTCTATAATTAGTTATGTCAAAAACCTCAATCACAACTCGAGCATATATAAAAAACCAACGTAACTCATACATGACTTGCGTATCTACATTGGTCAAACAAATCGACACACTATAAACTAAATTGGTTGGGGAAATCAATCAAACACAAGTACACGACATGTAAGATAGAAATTGTAAGATATGTAAAGTAGGTTGTACAATTCTATCTCTTCAAAAAAAGAAGGAAAAAAAATGATTTATTAAACATGGTTAGCAAATTGATTGGGCAAATCAACTTAAACATATACATGTTTGTTAAATGGGGTTGACGTAAATTAGTTTTACAAGTTAACTCAAACACAAGCATTTTTATTAAACAAGCTAGACAAATTAACTAATTAATACTAACAAGTTAAGATCTAATAAGATGAATGATTAAAATGAAAAAAGAAGTAATTAAAATTGCATATTTCAAATTCACCTAAAAAATAAATGTATCATTTTAAAATTCCTCCTTTTATTCAAAATATGTTATCATAAATCATTTTTAATTTTCTCATATTTTTTCGACTCAAAACATATATAAACCAACCCTACTTCTTAATTTGTTGTCTATCACCATCTTCATTTTCTACACAAAATTAGTTACTTACTTGTTAGAAAAACACAAAACATACTTTAACACCAATCCAAAATCAAAATCAAACATATAAAAACATTTTAACACAAGGTTCAAACATAGACACATCACTAAACCAAATTTCCACATCCCAAACCCCTTTCCATAAATCCCCAAAACCCAAAAACCCCTTAAAAAACAAAAAATGGCAACATCATTCTCATCATCATCTTCACTACTAACCAAACCCTACATTTCACAGTTACCCATCAAATTGACAAAATTAACCAACTTGAGACCAAACCCATCTCCCATTTCTTGTGTTATGACAAACCCTTCAACGAATTTAACGGCCGTACCCGGTAGTGATGAAACGGTTATAACCTTAAGGCCTGATATTCTTGGCAGATTTGGTAAATTTGGGGGGAAGTATGTTCCTGAGACTTTGATGTATGCTCTTACTGAACTTGAAGATGCTTTTCGAGCACTTGCTTCTGATAATGACTTTCAGGTTGGTCGGTTGATTGATTTTGTGATTTTTTAATAAAAATGTGATTTTTATTGATGTGATTTGAGTTTTTAGCAAAAAAGATGTGATTTTTTATGTTGTGTTTGTAGTATTTTGAGCAGGAATGATTACCATGTATTACTACTAATGGATAAAATTAAAAAGCTTGGTTCCATATGCGGGACAGAACCAGCATCAAGCACTCTAAATAGTAAATTTGCATGACCTTAGACAACTTTATCTCTAACTCATTGCCACCATGTGGCCGTTAGTAGACTTGCACGACTATACACTTAGTCAAGTCATAGTAGCTAAAATCAAGGTTGGGCTAGTTGCATTTGTAAAGAGCTTTTTTGGCAGTTTTGGTTAAAATAAGTTTCAATTGTTTTATATTGGGTAACTGTTAAACTTTATTCAAGTCAACGGAAAGTGTGAGGAATTTTGGTTGTGTATTGTCTAGATTGTAATGTATATCAAGGCTGTCAAGATCGCGATCCTACCTGGGATCGTTTTTGTCTTTACAAGATCGAGATCGTAAGATCGGATCGAGATCGTAAGATCCTACCAATTTATCATGTTCTGTAAGCAACGGATAAACGAGTCAAACTATTTTTATTTCTACTCATCATAAAATATAAATTTATATAATATCCTCTTTAAAATGTCAAAGTTTAAATTTAAAATACCAAAGTAAAAGTAAAACACAAAAAA
>BQNB010015244.1:0-73605 GCA_026074375.1 Tanacetum coccineum | reverse complement strand
TCGATCCGGAAATATCCGTTTTAGCTCTGTTTTCAATCCTTTTGTACCTTTGGCCTCGGTTTTTCGCGTTCTTTCCAATTCTGCTCTCGGTTTTATCCGGTTTGGCTTTGATTTTGTCCTTTAGTGAATATTCGGTACCTGCACAGTACAAACACAAAAACAAGCATATTTATCGCATTTTATGTGCGTTTTTGGTCGTTTAGGGTCGTTTTTAAAGGTAAAAGGTATGTGTAATTAAGCACATACCACTAATCCTTCTCTATTCATGGCCACCAATACATGTCTCCAAGGTTATAGTACTTCTTATCCGCTCCCGGATGTACCAAGTACCTTGATGCATGGGCCTCGTCCATTTCACTTCCTACCAATGGAACCTAAATACGATCTATAAAATACAAACTCTCATCTCCTTTTCTTTCCATCTGTTGATCTAAACCATGTAGTATTTCTGCGAGTACGTTCTCTTGCTTGAACGCCTTACTTTGGGCTGTCAGTATCATTCCTCTTACTTCATACTGAATAGTCATAGCCATCGCTCGAACACGTCTAGGTTTCACTCGTTCCTTCCTACTTAACGCATCAGTCACCATATTTGCCTTACCTGGATGGTAGCGAATTTCGTACTCATACTCACTATACAATTTAATCCATAAGGTACTAACCATCATCTGCCCTCTTTTCCATTTGTTGGTCCAGGCCACGCAGCATTTCTGCTGGCGCGTTCTCTACCTTGGACGTCTCACTTGGAGTAGCCAATATCTTATCCTTAACATTTGACTGGATAGTCATGAACATTGCTCTTACTCGTCATAGTTTCACTCTCCCTTTCTACTCAATGCATCAACCACTACATTTGATTTATCGAAGCGTCACATAAACCATTCCTCAAGGTCTAGAAAGCCTCTTCTCTGCCCATATAACAGGCGACCTACATTTCATTCCATACAAAGCATTAAACGGAGCACACCAAATGCTCGAATGATAACTACAACCAAAATCAATAACACATGCCCTCATTATATCTTCCTAAAGTCTGAATCATACATTCACTTTGCAATATAAATCTTTGCCAACTTCACATCTTGAAATCTTCTTGTATAGCTAGAAAATGAGCTAACTTGGTCAGTCTATCGACCATCACCCAAATCACATCATACTCACTACTTTGATCTTGGAAATTTAGTGATAAAATTCATGGTGGTTCTATCTCATTTTCACTCAAGTATCTCAGGCTGTTGCAGCAAGCCAAAAGTCTTTGACATTGCAGTCTTCACCTCCTAAACAAATCCAACAATTGCTAACATAGGTAACTATATCCTTTTCTACACGTGGCTACCAATACATGTCTCCAAGGTTATAGTACGTCTTATCCGCTCCCGGATGTACCAAGTACCTTGATGCATGGGCCTCAACCATTACACTTCCTACCAATAGAACCCAAATTCGATCCATAAAGTACAAACTCTCGTCTCCTTTTCTTTCCATCTGTTGCTCTAAACCATGTAGTATTTCTGTGAGTACGTTCTCTTACTTGAACGCCTCACTTTGGGCTGTCAGTATCATTACTCTTACTCCATACTGAATGGTCATAGCCATCGCTCGAACACGTCTAGGTTTCACTCGTTCCTTCCTACTTAACGCATCAGTCACCACATTTGCCTTACCTGGATGGTAGCGAATTTCATACTCATACTCACTATACAATTTAATCCATAAAGTACTAACCATCATCTGCCCTCTTTTCCATTTGTTGGTCCAGGTCACGCAACATTTCTGCTGGTGCGTTCTCTACCTTGGACGTCTCACTTGGAGTAGCCAATATCTTGTCCTTAACATCTGACTGGATAGTCATGGACATTGCCCTTACTCGTCTTAGTTTCACTCTCCCTTTCTACTCAACGCATCAACCACTACATTCGATTAATCGAAGCGTCACACAAATCATTCTTCAAGGTCTGGAAAGCCTCTTCTCGTTCTGCGCCCCACTCATACTTCTGATTCCTCTCAGTTAGGGAAGTAAGGGGTTTAACAATCTTAGAAAAGTTTGTGATGAAACGTAGGTATGTAACTTGCCAATCCTAAGAATAATCATATCTCGGATGGTGTCGTATACACTTCCCAATTCTTTACTACTTCACTCTTAGTAAACTTAGCATACAACTTCTCCTTCCTCAGTAATTCCAACACTAACTTCAAATGGACTTCATGCTTCTCTTTTTAACAAACGACACTGGTGCATCCCCACGGAAAATGACTAGGTCATATGAAACCCTTGTCTTGCAACTCTCGAAGTTGTTCAGACAATTCTTGCATTTCCAAGGGTGCTAGACGATATGGAGACTTTGCAACTGGCGTCGCTCCATGAACTAAATATATGCGGAATTCAACTTGTCGTCATGGTGGTCATCGATAAATCTTTTGGAAACACATCAATGAATCTCGTACGACGGAAATATCACTCAATTTGGGTTCATCTACCTTTGGGTTCATTAAGGTTTTCACGACTCCTTGAGTACGTTCACCATGAACCTGAAGTATCTCATTACCTTCCAATGGTATCCTAACCACCTTCTCATGACATACTATCACAAACTTCCTTTTGGACAACCAGTCCATTCCCACAATGACATCAAAGCTTCCACGACTCCACGATATCAACGAACGCCATGGGTTACGAACAATCAAATAGGATAACAAATGAATATCGAGTCAAAGGCTAGAATGCATATAGAAGATTCCACATATGCAAATAGACGTGGATCAAATGACATAAGAATCCTTTGAAAGAAAGGATACGTATATGCACCGAGCGAAAACACAACGAAAAAAACCAACAAGCGTACCACGACAAATGAACACATAAAAAAAATCAATACTAAAGACGAAAATTCTTATACCAATTATCGACTTTACTCGAAAGACCAAATTAATTAATGTTTTTATAAAAATCGATTTAAATTACGAAAGTCACTTTAAGTATAAAAATCATTTTAAATAATAAATAAAATTGTCTTAAATTTAATCTTTATAAAATTCATTCTGGTTGTCATAAAAAAAATCTAGAGATGGTTATCTAATGGTATATCGTACCTTACCACTATGAATCACTTTAAACCAGCTTTTTATAATAAAATAAAATTTATTAAACCACTTAAAAAAATTTATATCATGTTTGTATAAACTATTTAAACATATTCAATTTACAAAGATAATTTTAAACACAGTTTTTCTCAAACACTAACACAATACTTCTAAAGAGTTTTTATAATTAGACATCAATTATGAAATATGTTACTCAAACAAAGGACACCATAATACCAACAGGGATCGTAAAACACCGTACAGACTCTAACACAATTCTATTGTTTGAAAACGAAAGAAAATACCAGGAACCATATACTCAAAATAAAATCAAACGAACTCGTACAAGAAAACTCATGCGAGACGTTACGTACCCAAAAGAAAACGTAAGGTCTTATCCAAAATAACGATCAACAGAGCAAACCTAAAAGCATCGATACTAACACGTCGCCAACGGGTTACGAAAACCAAGGGATATACAACCAAGGGAGTAATGATCCACACTAATATGTTAGGAACAATTAGTACTTAAAAGAAACCTTTGATACTCATATACGTAATCAACACAATGAAAGAACTAACAAAACGCGCCTATATCCAAAAAAGCAGATTTCAAACAACCAATATACATCGAGACGTCGAATAGGAAAATCAGGTATCCTTACTAACAAAGTACGATGAAGGGATGCTAAACTTAGACTTAGGAAATCCAAACAAACAACCGAGCAAACGAACAACCTCTATAATAGCAATACTAGGTATCCGCAAATACTAGATAGAAGGGAAACTTACTATCTATACAACTCAACTTAACATATCCTCCAATTAGGGTAAGAGAATAATTCTCTACCCATAGCACCATCCTTATCATGAATACACATATCAATAAAAAAAAACATATTACACTACCACCTTACAACCAAACACAAATAAATGCTATCATGGTCACAAGTCTACGTGTGTGATGCCTTTATAATTATGTTGGCCACCATAATTATAAGTGCCTCCTTTCACACTTACAGACATCCAAGATACCCATTTCAATCAAATGTCACGTAAAGCCACTATGCCACATTCACATTAAACCACTTCAACTTAACACATAAAGGATGCTTCATTACATAACTACTTACTTATATCAAAATAAAATCGGAACGACATAAAGGAAAGAAAGTCTCACAACGACTTCCAAAATACGAAATATCCGAAAGAAATAATCAATAACAACATGACGAGGTAAAGGACGAGATAAACTTATGTTTGGCCTCTCTTGGGTTTGACTTTGCCTTCGCAAGAATCACCTGAATCTGCGGGTCCAGCCCTACTACGCGCATCCGACAAACGATCAACTATCCTATCTCCTTTGGTTCTACAAGACGCTCCTTATAACGCTCAATTCCAGTTGGGAAAATTGTTCCCCAACAAAACTTCTTACGGGTGGGGGAAAACATAACTAAGATACTAAGAAAGTAATACGTATCATATCAGATAATGGTAGGCAAAATAACTAAAATGACAACTTAGCAAAATACGAGATATATAAGCTATGCAAAAATAGATGGGAAGCATAACAGTTATAACATTAAACACTTAACCCCTAAATGCATCTACATGAAGGACCCCTAGGTTATAGTTTAGGCTCAACCACCTACTTCTCTATAACCAAAGGCTCTGATACCAATATGTCACACCCCGCCAAGGCGGAAACGCAAGGCGTAACATCATGGATATCATCACAACACAATGGCGTCTATAAAGAGAATTCTACATGCAATAAATAGGAAAAGTATAGACACAAAGTGTCATAACAATACCCATAAAACTAATATAAATCCAAAAGGCGTCTTTATTAATGAAACAAAAGTTCTCGCCAACATAAAGACATGCAACAATTATCCATAATCAAAACAATGCAAAATTCAAAACAATAAAGCAATAAACTTCATAACTTCCTATGGTCTCTTTCTAGCCACTTCTCTCTATCTTATTTCCTTGGTGCTCACCTGAAAATGATGCTTAAACGTCAACATAAAGTTGGTAAGAGTCATAGGTTTAAGACACACATAACAATCCTTTAAAACCAATTACTGTGATAAATAAAACATAGCATAGCAGGACATTAAACGAACTATCATACAAGCTAACATGCAAACACACCAAACCATGTTGAGACGGTCACGCTCAACATCACAAACAAGGGAACGGAACGTGTCCCACGATCCACAACAATGAGACGATCACGCTCACTATCAACAATCCACAACAATGAGACGATCACGCTCACTACTAACAATCCATCAATGTCTTGAGACGGTCACGCTCAAGCATAACAAACAAGGGAATGGAACGTGTCCCATGATCCATATCGCAATAGCAAGTAGCATATAACATACAATAGTCACGTATAGTCCATGTCTCATTTAAAACACATTCTCACAGTAACTAAAATATTTAATACTTATAGCATCATTTTCACCCTAAGAAAACATAAGAAAAAAGGGTTATGAAACTCACCTGATGCTTAAGCAAATTCCAAATCCTTGCACGAAACTAAACAATCAAAACAAACACGTGTTACACGCGACCAAGCCAAATGCTTATGCCCATGTAACAATCATATGATGGATGTCTAAGGTGTTTAATTACCCTCATGGGTCACCACGACACCATGCCCAACCTTAACCAACATGTTTACACACTTTTCCAATGTTCAATAATTTACACGAAAACGCAGAATTTTAATGTCATTTTACCATTTTTTAAACCACCCCTACTTACCTTTATAAATTTTACCAAAAATCACAGGTTTAATATCATGAGTTTACTATCCCCAAGATTTTTCCACTAATTTATTTCCACTCTTAAGTGCCCCAAATAAAATCAAACTTTTAACTACTCAGTTTCGGATCTGATCGCACACTAAAAAGTTTGGACCTAAAAACTATACTTAGACTCCAAATCAGAAGCTATCCTTTAGGGGATTTTTAATAGACACATAGAAATAAACCCCTGTAGGTTGGATAATCCTAATTAAAATTTTAAGTGGGGTTTACACTCGAATCTTACCTAAAACTGACCCGAATTTACTGCTTTGACAACTTTTCTCGTAACCAACATTTGAATGACTTCCCGACCTTAAAAACTTTCGAGGCCGGATGTTCTGGAAACTAGACTCTCTGAGCTACATCATAGACACTGGAAACTTGACAAAAGCTATTACCATCATCGAGATAACAGCCGAACAACACAACCCTAAATTCTGCCCTAATCTAAATCAAGTTCTAACGCAATCTAAACCCTAACGATTACACCAACAACCATCTAATTGATTACTATGAACCCTAATTAGATTATAAACTTTAATTTAAAGAATGTTATGAAACCATAGATCCACCATAACTCTTGTTACATGAATTAAATCAATAATTAAACTAATAAAGAAAACTAAACATACCTTAAAGCTTGTTTTCTTCAAAAATCAAAACCTTAATTTTTCTTCTTCTTTTCTTGAGGTATTCGGCCGACTAATGCAAGAGGAGGGGAGGAAAATTTCATTCTTAGGGTATTATGGGTTAGTATATATAGGATACAAAATTCCCTAATTAGAGTCCTAGTTAAATTGGGCTTTGATTTTCTTCTTTTTTTCTTTTTTTACCAAAACCGGCCGAATATATGTATGCATATATATATTTTTTATTTTATTTATTTATTTATTAATTACATATTTACTAACATTACCTTAAGTTTTTATAAAAACCTAAGCTTATTTGAGTAAACCTTTTTGCGTAAACGCAATTTACTAGGCTTTTAAAATAAATAACTTTTCATTTTTATTAAACCTAACTTTCCAAAAATAGAAATTTCATTTCTTTCTTATTCTAACCACTAAAGCCTATTCATACCTAATTTTACTAACACATAAATACGTATACGTAATAATACTTACACAATTAACGCAAAAACGCCAAACCCACAAAAGTCATTTCTTTGCCACCGAAAGTGAACGAAGGGAACTTAACCAAATCCATCACCAATCCAATCCTAATGAGACGATCACGCTCATCCACATAATGCATATAAACACATAAACCATACATTACAACAGATTCATAAGTCAACACTAACGGTTTGACTAACCTGCTCAAGTCATGGTTGTCACAGTATCCCCTCCTTTAGGAAATCTCGTCCCGAGATTTAACCAAAAGGTTCAACTCTATCATTACCAAACAATTAATCGAGGATACTTATCTTTCAAGTAATCCTCCCATACCCATGTTAACTCAAAGTTACCCTTTGAATTCCAACTAACTTTCACAAGATATCTTACTGCTAACAACTTTGCCTGCCCACAAAAGGGTACGCATAGCAGCATAACCGCTCCAAACGAAAAGAAACATCCAACTACCTGAACCTCGCCCGTCATCGAGGAAACTCGTCAAAAACCTTAAGTTGCGTAACAACGTCATTTACAACCCGGTCTCGCAACTCATCAAACAAGAACTGTCTTGAAACCAAGTTTTAAGTTGTTACAAGGCCCAACGTTTTTGAAGAATCGACTCGACTTCGAGTTTATTCATAAAATAACTTTAACCAAAATCACACAAACACATCTAAGGGCATACTAAGGTCTACAAGAAACCTTACGTACCCAACTTCAACTAAAACTCCCAATGATCCCATGCTCAACGAACAAGTGTAGATACTCAGTTTACCTGAAGTCCTAAAGACCTCGCTTCGAGCCCAAATGGACCTTAACTACCACCATTCTACTACATTTTAACCTCTTAACTTCATGGTCACTATTCTCAACAGGTTCTTTTACAAAACGAAAAGTTTTGTCAACCTTGATCTCATCCAATGGCACATGCAGGCTAGCATCCGCCTAACACTTCTTCAGGTTCGACACGTGAAACGTGTCATGTACACCACTCAATTCCTCAGGCAATCTCAACCGATAAGCTACAGGACCGATTCTTTCAAGAATCTCAAATGGCCCTACATACCTCGGTGCTAACTTACCCTTTTTCCCAAAGCGAATTACACCTTTCCAAGGTGACACTTTTAGCATAACCCGATCTCCTACCTCAAACTCTAACGGTTTGCGCCTATTATCAGCATAGCTCTTTTGACGATCTCTCGCCGCCTTGAGCTTCTCTTTTATCAACACCACTTTATCAATCGTCTCTTGAACCAACTCAGGTCCAATCAAACTACTTTCCCTAATCTCAGCCCATAAAACAGGCGACCTACATTTCATTCCATACAAAGCATCAAACAAAGCACACCAAATGCTCGAATGATAACTACAACCAAAATCAATAACACATGCCCTCATTATATCTTCCTAAAGTCTGAATCATACGTTTACTTTGTCCATCCGCTTAAGGATGCTAAGCAGTACTCAAATCCAATCGTGTCTCTAACACTTTCTGCAGCCTCTGCCAAAACTATGAGGTAAATCATCCATCTCAATCTGAGTTGATCATCACCAGAATTCCATTCCTAGCTATTATCTCATCAATATAAATCTTTGCCAACTTCACATCTTGAAATCTTATTGTATAGCTAGAAAATGAGCTAACTTAGTCAGTCAATCAACCATCACCCAAATCACATCATACTCACTACTTTGATCTTGGAGATTTAGTGATAAAATTCATGGTGGTTCTATCTCATTTTCAACCAAGTATCTCAGGCTGTTGCAGCAAGCCAAAAGTCTTTGACATTGCAGTCTTTACCTCCTAAACAAATCCAACAATTGCTAACATAGATAACTATATCCTTTTCTACACGTGGCTACCAATACATGTCTCAAAGGTTATAGTACGTCGTATCCGCTCTCGGATGTACCAAGTTACTTGATGCATAGGCCTCAACCATTACACTTCCTACCAATAGAACCCAAATTCGATCCAAAAATTACAAACTCTCGTCTCCTTTTCTTTCCATCTGTTGCTCTAAACCATGTAGTATTCCTGTGAGTACGTTCTCTTACTTGAATGCCTCACTTTGGGCTGTCAGTATCATTACTCTTACTCCATACTGAATGGTCATAGTTATCGCTCGAACACGTCTAGGTTTCACTCGTTCCTTCCTACTTAATGCATCAGTCACCACATTTGCCTTACCTGGATGGTAGCGAATTTCATACTCATACTCACTATACAATTTAATCCATAAATTACTAACCATCATCTGCTCTCTTTTCCATTTGTTGGTCCAGGTCACGCAGCATTTTTGCTGGTGCGTTCTCTACCTTGGACGTCTCAATTGGAGTAGCCAATATCTTGTCCTTAACATCTGACTGGATAGTCATGGACATTACCCTTACTCGTCTTAGTTTCACTATCCCTTTCTACTCAACGCATCAACCACTACATTCGATTAATCAAAGCGTCACACAAATCATTCTTTAAGGTCTGGAAAGCCTCTTCTCGTTCTGCGCCCCACTCATACTTCTGATTCCTCTCAGTTAGGGAAGTAAGGGTTTTAACAATCTTAGAAAAGTTTGCAATGAAACGTAGGTATGTAACTTGCCAATCCTAAGAATAATCATATCTCGGATGGTGTCGTAGGTACTTCCTAATTCTTCACTACTTCACTCTTAGTAAACTTAGCATACAACTTCTCCTTCCTTAGTAATTCCAACACTAACTTCAAATGGACTCCATGCTTCTCTTTTTAACAAACGACAATGGTGCATCCCCACGAAAAATGACTAGGTCGTATGAAACCCTTGTCTTGCAACTCTCGAAGTTGTTCAGACAATTCTTGCATTTCTAAGGGTGCTAGACGATATGGAGGCTTTGCAACTGGCGTCGCTCCATGAACTAAATCTATGCGAAATTCAACTTGTCGTCATGGTGGTCATCGACAAATCTTTCGGAAACACATCAATGAATCTTGTACGATGGAAATATCACTCAATTTTGGTTTATCTACCTTTGTGTTCATTAAGGTTTTCACGACTCCTTGAGTACGTTCACCATGAACCTGAAGTATCTCATCACCTTCCAACGGTATCCTAACCACCTTCTCATGACATACTATCACAAACTTCCTTTTGGACAACCAGTCCATTCCCAAAATGACATCAAACCTTCCACGACTCTACGGTATCAACGAACTCCAAGGGTTACGAACAATCGAATAGGATAACAAACGAATATCGAGTCAAAGGATAGAATGCATATAGAAGATTCCACATATGCAAATAGACGTGGATCAAATGACATAAGAATCCTTTGAAAGAAAGGATACGTATATGCACCAAGCGAAAACGCAACGAAAGAAACCAACAAGCGTACCACGACAAATGAACACATAAAAAAATCAATACTAAAGACGGAAATTCTTATACCAACTATCGACTTTACTCGAAAGACCAAATTAAATAATGTTTTTATAAAAATCGATTTAAATTACGAAAGTATAAAAATCATTTTAAATAATAATTAAAATTGTCTTAAATTTAATCTTTATAAAATTCATTCTGGTTGTCATAAAAAAATCTAGAGATGGTTATCTAATGGTATATTATGCATTACCACTATGAATCACTTTAAACCAGCTTTTTATAATAAAATAAAATTTATTAAACCACTTAAAAAATTTCATATCCTATTTGTATAGACCATTTAAACATATTCTATTTACAAAGATCATTTTAAACACAGTTTTTCTCAAACACTAACACAATACTTCCAAAGAGTTTTTATAATTAGACATCAATTATGAAATATGTTACTCAAACAAATGACACCATAATACCAACAGGGATCGTAAAACACCGTACAGACTCTAACACAATTCTATTGTTTGAAAATGAAAGAAAATACCAGGAACCATATACTCAAAATAAAATCAAACGAACTCGTACAAGAAAACTCATGCGAGACGTTACGTACCCAAAAGAAAACGTAAGGTCTTATCCAAAATAACGATCAACAGAGCAAACCTAAAAGCATCGATACTAACACGTCGCCAACGGGTTACGAAAACCAAGGGATATACAAAGAAGGGAGTAATGATCCACACTAATATGTTAGGAACAATTAGTGCTTAAAAGAAACCTTTGATACTCATACGAGTAATCAATGCAATGAAAGAACTAACGAAACGCGCCTATATCTGAAAAAGCAGATTTCGAACAACCAATATACATTGAGACGTCAAATAGGAAAATCAGGTATCCTTACTAACAAAGTACGATGAAGGGATGCTAAACTTAGACTTAGGAAATCCGAACAAACAACCGAGCAAACGAGCAACCTCTATAATAGCAATACTAGGTATCCACAAATACTAGATAGAAGGGAAACTTACTATCTATACAACTCAACTTAACATATCCTCCAATTAGGGTAAGAGAATAATTCTCTACCCATACCACCATCCTTATCATGAATACACATATCAATAAAAAAACATATTACACTACCACCTTACAACCAAACATAAATAAATGCAATCATGGTCACAAGTCTACGTGTGTGATGCCTTTATAATTATGTTGGCCACCATAATTATAAGTGCCTCCTTTCACACGTGTACTTACTTCCAAGATTACCCATTTCAATCATAATTCACATATAAGCACATATGCCACATTGCACATCTTAAACCACTCCAACTTAACACATAAAGGATGCTCCATTACATAACTACTTACTTATATCAAAATAAAATCGAAACGACATAAAGGAACGAAAGTCTCGCAACGACTTCCAAAATACGAAATATCCGAAAGAAATAATCAATAACAACATGACGAGGTAAAGGACGGGATAAACTTATGTTGGGCCTCGCTTGGGTTTGACTTTGCCTTCGCAAGAATCACCCGACTCCGCGGGTCCAGCCCTACTACGCGCATCCGACAAACGATCAACTATCCTATCTCCTTTGGTTCCACAAGAGGCTCCTTATAACGCTCAAGTCCAGTTGGGAAAATGGTTCCCCAACGAGACTTCTTACGGGTGTGGAAAAAAAACTAAGATACTAAGAAAGTAATACGTATCATATCAGATAATGGTAGGCAAAATAACTAAAATGACAACTTAGCAAAATACGAGATATATAAGCTATGCAAAAATAGATGAGAAGCATAGCAGTTATAGCATTAAACACTTACGCCCCAAATGCATCTACATGAACGACCCCTAGGTTATAGTCTAGGCTCAACCACCTACTTCTCTATAACCAAAGACTCTGATACCAATCTGTCACACCCCGCCATGGCTGAAACGCGAGGCGTAACATCGTGGATATCATCACAACACAATGGAGTCTATAAAGAGAATTCTACATGCAATAAATAGGCAAAGTATAGACACAAAGTGTCATAACAAAACCCATAAAACTAATATAAATCCAAAAGGCGTCTTTATTAATGAAATGAAAGTTCTCGCCAACATAAAGACATGCAACAATTATCCATAATCCAAACAATGCAAAATTCAAAACAATAAAGCAATAAACTCCATAACATCCTATGGTCTCTTTCTAGCCACTTCTCTCTATCTTATTCCCTTGGTGCTCACCTAAAAATGATGCTTAAACGTCAACATAAAGTTGGTAAGAGTCATAGGTTTAAGACACACATAACAATCCTTTTAAACCAATTACTATGATAAATAAAACATAGCATAGCAGGACATTAAACGAACTATCATACAAGCTAACATGCAAACACATCAAACCATGTTGAGACGGTCACGCTCATCATCACAAACAAGGGAACGGAACGTGTCCTACGATCCACAATAATGAGACGATCACGCTCACTATCAACAATCCACAGCAACGGGACGATCACGCTTACTACTAACAATCCATCGATGTCTTGAGACGGTCACACTCAAGTACAACAAACAAGGGAACGGAACGTGTTCCATGATCCATATCACAATAGCAAGTAGCACATAACATACAATAGTCACGTATAGTCCATCCCTTATTTAAAACACATTATCACAGTAACTAAAATATTTAATACTTATAGCATCATTTTCACCCTAAGAAAACATAAGAAAAAGGGGCTATGAAACTCACCTGATGTTTAAGCAAATTCCAAATCCTTGCACGAAACTAAACAATCAAAACAAACACGTGTTACACGCGACCAAGCCAAATGCTTATGCCCATGTAACAATCATATGATGGATGTATAAGGTGTTTAATTACCCTCATGGGTCACCACGACACCATGCCCAACCTTAACCAACATGTTTACACACTTTTCCAATGTTCAACAATTTACCCGAAAACATAGAATTTTAATGTCACTTTACCATTTTTTAAACCACCCTTACTAACCTTTATAAATTTTACCAAAAATCATAGGTTCAATATCATGAGCTTACTATCCCCATGATTTTCCACTAATTTATTTCCACTCTTAAGTGCCCCAAATAAAATCAAACTTTTAACTACTCAGTTTTGATTCTGATCGCACACTTAAAAGTTTGGACCTAAAAACCATACTTAGACTCCAAATCAGAAGCTCTCCTTTGGGGGATTTTTAATAAACACATAGAACTAAACTCCTGTAGGTTGGACAATCCTAATTCAAATTTTAAGTGGGAGGTTTTACACCTCGTAATTTGACCTAAATCTGACCTGAATTTACTGCTTTGACAACTTTTATCGTAACCAACATTTGAATGACTTCTCGACCTTAAAAACCTTCAAATCCGGATGTTTTAGAAACTAGACTCTCTGTGCTACATCATAGACACTGGAAACTTGACAAAATCTATTACCATCATCAAGATAACAGCCGAACAACACAGCCCTAAATTCTGCCCTAATCTAAATCAAGTTCTAACGCGATCTAAACCCTAACGATTACACCAACTCGCATCTAATTGATTACTAAGAACCCTAATTAGATTATAAACTTTAATTTAAAGAATATTATGAAACCCTAGATCCACCATAACTCTTGTTACATGAATTAAATCAATAATTAAACTAATTAAGAAAACTAAACATACCTTAAAGCTTGTTTTCTTCACAAAATCAAAACCTTAATTTTTCTTCTTCTTTTCTTGAGGTATTCGGCCGACTAATGCAAGAGGAGGGGAGGAAAATTTCGTTCTTAGGGTATTATGGGTTAGTATATATAGGATACAAAATTCCCTAATTAGAGTCCTAGTTAAATTGGGCTTTGATTTTCTTTTTTTTTCTTTTTTTACCAAAACCGGCCGAATATATGTATGCATATATATTTTTTTATTTTTTTATTTATTTATTTATTAATTACATATTTACTAACATTACCTTAAGTTTTTATAAAAACCTAAGCGTATTTGAGTAAAAACCTTTTGCATGTAAAGTAATTTACTAGGCTTTTTTTTAAATAAAATAACTTTTCATTTTTATTAAACCTAAACTTTATCAAAAACCTTGAAAATTTCATTTTTATTTCTTATTCTAACCACTAAAGCTTTCATACCTATTTTACTAACAATAAATACTTATACGTAATAATACTACACAATTAAGTAAATAAACGCCAAAACCACAATGTTATTTCCTTGCACCCAAAGGTGAAACGAAAGGAATTAATCAAATCCATCACCAATCCAATCTCAATGAGACGATCCTATGCTCAATGGATTGATTACCAACTCTCACACAATCCACATAACGCATATAAACACATAAACCATACATTACAACAGATTCATAAGTCAACACTAACGGTTTGACTAACCTGCTCAAGTCATGGTTGTCACACTTATAAACTCTGGACTAAAAAGAAACCCAACCTAAACTACCTCGAGGTGTGAGGTTGTAGGGAAATTGTTAGACTCCCTGATCAAAAGCTGAAAACTTTGGGTGAAAGAGGCATTGAATGCATCTTTGTTGGATATGTTAAGAATTCCAAGGCCTTTAGGTTCTATGTCATTAAACCTAATAAATCATTTTCATTTAAATCAATAATTGAGTCAAGAGATGCTATCTTTGATGAGAATAGATTTTTATCTGTCCCTAGACCAAGTTAGCGGACCCTAATAAATGAAACTGAAGACAGTGGTGGTTCAGTGGTCCCTAAAAAGGTCACTGAAGAGGTTGCGGTTCAATAACCTCAACCTAAGCTTAGAAAAAGCAAAAGGAATAGGAGTCTAATGAACATTGGACCTGGATTTTAATTATACTTAATTGAAGGAACTCGGGATCAGGTCTCTGACCAACACTCCTATTAATTTAATATTGAGGATGAACCCAAAACATTTGATGAAGCAATGAAGTCCCAGGATGTTGCTTTCTGGAAAGAAGCAATTAATGATGAGATGGATTCCATCATGGGAATAACACTTTGGTGTTGGCTGATCTACCTCCAGGTTGCAAACCTCTGGGTTGCAAATGGGTTTTTAAAAGGAAAATGAAGGTAGATGGAACTATTAAAATGTTCAAGGCTAGACTAGTCATTCAGGGCTTTAGACAAAAGTCAGGGATGGACTACTTTGATACTTATACTCTAGTGGCACGTATCAGTACCATAAGACTGCTGATTGCTTTGGCATCTATTGACAATCTGATTATTCATCAGATGGATGTGAACACAACATTTTTTGAATGTTGAATTGGATGGGGAGGTCTATATAAACCAACCTTAGGGCTTCATTATGCCTGGCAATAAAAGAAAGGTGTGTAAAATGATCAAGTCTTTATATAGACTACAAAAGGCACCTAAGCAATGGCATCAAAAGTTTAATAAAGTGGTTTTGTCTAGTGGTTATTTACTTAACCAAGCTGACAAATGTGTGTATAGTAAATTTGATAAATCTGGTAAAAGAGTCATCATTTGTCTATATGTTGATAACATGTTGATCTTTGGCACTGACCAAGTTCATGTTGACTTGAAAAAGGAATTCTTGTCATCTAGATTCTCCTTGAAGGACTTGGGGGAGGCTGATGTTATCCTTGGCATACGTGTTAAACATGAAAGTAATAGAATAGCAATTTCTCAGTCTTACTATATTGAGAAGGTACTGAAGAAATTCAATTACTTTAACTGTATTCCAGTAAGTACTCCTATGGATACAAGTGATAAGCTGATGCCCAATAATGGTCAGGCTGTATCTCAACTTGAGTATTCTAGGGTGATTGGCTGCCTAATGTATGCCATGACTTGAAGAAAACTATGGATTATAGTTTGATATGGGTAAATTGAGTAGGTACACTAGTAATCCTAGTACTCAGCACTGGCAAGCAATTCAAAGGGTACTGAAGTACTTGAAGAAAACTATGGATTATAGTTTGATATATATTGGTTATCCTTCAGTTTTAGAAGGATACACCAATGCAAGCTAGATCAACAATACTGAAGACAATTCTTCTATCAATGGCTGGGTATTCCTGCTTGTTATAGGTGCAAGTTCTTGGGCATCCAAGAAGCAAACCTGCATCACCAGTTCAACAATAGAATCTGAATTTATGGCTTTAGCAGCTGCTGGTAAGGAAGCTGAATGGTTGAGAAACCTGATCCTTGAGATTTTATTATGGTCCAAACCTATAGCACCTATATCTATCCATTGTGAAGTCTAGACACTTAGGTGTCAGGCATAGCATAATTCACGAGCTCATTATGAATGGGGTGGTATCTATAGAGTCTATGAGGTCTCAACAAAACTTTGCTGATCACTTGACGAAGGGATTGTCTAAAGACTTGGTTTTAAAGTCTGCTGAAGGGTTGGGTTTAAAATCCAACTTAGTCCCCGAATGCAAAGACACCCAACTCCCTCCTGAGGAAACTTGGGAGCTGAGTTCAATGTAGAAAGTTGAACATTCAGAAGACTGAAGCACATGTTTTACAATCATCATAAGGATGTGCTTGTAACCTGCTAAAAAGGAGGATGAAGTCTTTACTTCTCATTGGTTAATTTCTTTGGAAAGGTAGATCATGAATAAAGAGGACCCACCTATATGAATGTTGAGGTTTTGCTGCTTGAGGGACCTTTGGACTTTTTGGTCTTACAACATTTATAAATTGGATATGGACACATAGCTTGTTTAGTGTCAGGAGCGTTTAAGTGTTTGAAAACTTGTGTGTATTTTATCTTCAAGTATTCAAATGAGTTGAAGGGTTCAATTCTTAGAACACTCTGATTCTGTAATATTTAAACGTGTAATGTACTAAGATGGAAATTCAATCCTCAGGATATTTTCATTTATGCACATGTTTTGTTTAATGTTTAATTTTCATGCAAAGGAATTATACTAAATTGGGGAGTATTGTTGGAAATTTAGTTCAATTGTGGGTTCAGTTCATACCGAGTAATGGGGCTAGAGGTACGGAGTGTACACCTATAGGTCACTGAAAAACCTGACTCTGATTGTGGTAAAAGGGAATTCAAGTCGCTGATGAAGTTCAGTGAGTTCGCTCTTTAGTGAGTGTAATACTGAACTGAATGATCTTCATCAGTCTGATGGCTTCAACTTTGTACTCCCTGAGTAATAAGCTGAAGGACACCATCAGGGAGTAATCCATCAGAGGACTTATCCTCAGCGGGTTAACTCATCAGTGGGTCTTTCAGTTTGAACACTTCAGCTTGTATAGTGAGCTAGCTGATGAGTGTTCTGGTCGCTGAAGGAAGACTTAGCTGGAATGAATCCAACTGACTTGTAACGGATTTAACCTATTCAAGTGTCAGTTTTAACTGCATTAATGACCACATTTAATTGGTCGTGTAACCACTAATTCCTATAATTATGAAGGCTAATTATGTGGTGATTAATAGGCCGTTAATCACTAATACTTCCATTGACTAGGGTTGAGTGATCTCTACTATAAATAGAGATCATAACATCTGTATAAGACATATACAGAAAACCTAAACACTTGGGCGCGCAAGAGTTATTGATTTGTGCCTAAATCATTAACAAACATTTGGTCTTATAACAAGTAGATATTCATGATACCCATGCATTAGGGTCGAATAGTTTACATTGAAAAGTGATAACACGATTCCAGGTGATATCCGGTAACCATTATTGGAAACTAGCTAGGCATTGATTATCCTTACCTTGTTTTGGGTTCATAACCACCAACAAGCTGGAAGCTTATGGAGTCCATGGTCTTGTCATCCATTGAGGGTCGCATAGCATTGGATTTACACTATCCTATCATTGATTGTATTCAAACTTAATTTATTTTCTTAATGCAAACTATGGAAATTTGTCTTATTGTTAAACTATTTTATTTTAAATGAATCAACGATGTATTTTCTAAAATGACTCATATAGAGGTCGTTCTCTTTCTATCTTGTGTTCTTGTATTATGAAGTCACCACCCCCGGTTACCTTTCCGCACATTAAGTGTTCTTGTATTATGAAGCCTCTAGACCTTTCCTGACCTCCAGACCATCCTACTCTGTTGCCTCTTTTATCCTAATAGAGATCCCTGACCACTTCGGCTATTGTAGTGGCCTCTCCCTTAATGAAGGCCTTAACTAGCTCGAACATCTCGTCCACAATTTTGGGGATTTTATAATTGAGTTTTTTGGCTAGCTCCGGGTGGCTATGGCCATGCATGAAGGCGGATATTCGTAGCACCGGAAGTACCCCCTTGATGTGCGAGCTTTCAGACTTGAAGCGATCCATGAATGCCTGTAGTCCTTCATTCGTCCTTCTCTTTATTCCATGGATTTCTGTCATGTCTTTGGCATATCTTTTTTGTTGCGAGAATTCCTCCATGAAATTCTGACTTAACTATTTGAAGTTGTCTACACTTTTGGGGTCAAGATCATCGAACCAGTTCATCGCCGCACCACTCAAGGTTTGGCGGAACATTTTACATCACACTAGAATGGGCCATTCTTCCTACTCTGCAACAGCGAAGAAAAAGCCCAAGTGATCCTCCAAGTCTTTGCTCCCCTCGTTTACCTTCATGTTCTTAGGGAGCTTAGCCCTCCGATGATGCCTAAAACGAGTGATCCTTGAGGTAAAAGGTGTGGGCTTGGGTCTTTTGTATGGTGTGCTCATATTTTCACTCGTGTCTTCCGAATCTCCTTCAAAGCTTGAGTCCAAACTGTTTCCTCTATGCTCTGACCTTCTTGGTCGTAGCTTGGTTTTCACATCCTTAAGTTTGGCCTTCGACCCACTCTTGCCTTCCAACCTCCCTGACCTCCTGGGTCTGGATGGTGTTTTGCTCCGAGAGAAGCTCCTTTGGTTTTTTCTGGTGGTTCGAGTCTTGCTTCGGGTCCTCATTGTTCTAGAGGACCCGTCAGATGAGCACTCTAATGAATTTCTTGCTCGAGAACTTTCTGAGTCATCTTTCTCAGAGTTATCATAGTTGAGCCTCTTTGGAGTTGCTTTTGCTTGACCTTGTTGATCGTGTTCCTTGATCAACGTTCTCAACATTTAAATGTTCTCTCGGATAAACCAAAAAGAATAACCAAATTAAGCGAACCGAATAAACCAAATAACCCGATAACCGAATCGATGAACACCCCTACTATTAAACTAAGGGTGTTCATCGGTTCGGTTGTCACGCTATTCATATTATTTGGTTTGGTTACAAATTCAGTTTGGTTCAGTTCGGTTATTTGAAATTGACTGTATAATAATTGGTATTATCAGGCCTTGCTTCGGTTGGCGAATTCCTTAACTGGTAACCATTGTTTGTAAATGGTTTGACGCTAATAGAGATTTTAGGAGGTTGACTTAATCTTTCAAAGCATAGAATTCGAGAGAGTTCGAAGGGGAGACCTTCGAACTGATCGAAGGGTGCGTTATCAAGCCCCCTATTCAAAAATGATGCATATACATTTAAATGTATTGCTTTCGACTCCATTACACAAACTACCATTCATGTACACAACGGGTAAAAAGGTAGGATGATAACGGTCATGTTATACATATTTCTATATGCGTTATCATTGCTTTTTTATATATTTATTGGTTAATTATATGAACTTTTGATACTTAATAGACTATATTTGCTATTATAGGTTCATAATACGTGTCGTGGACGAAAACAGAAGAAAACACGAAGATTTGAAGCTTAAACAAATAAATAACTCAAGTTAAAGATCTCCCGACACATGTCCACTGTTTTGGCCATAGATTAAGCATACGAACTCGGATTGACACAATTCAACTACCAATTCAACTGCCCACGGAAGCGAAAAAGAATTATCTACAACTTTCGTTTTGGTCCAAGAGCTGAAAATAAGGTTAAGTATGTCGTACTTGTAAAAAAGTGCGGCGCACTTTTGTCTGTCATGAAGTACGGCGCACAAATAAAAAAGTGTGCCGCACTTTCTGTCTGATGCAGTTAATACGCGAATTTAGCCCAAAACCGACCACATACACCCCCAACTTGGTCCCTAAGTGTTAGAAAGCCTATAAATACCCCAAGAACTCCAGGGAAAACACACAAAATCATATATCTAACATACAACTTCATTAGAGATGAGGAGAACTAGGTGAGGGTCTTAGGATCCAATGATCCAAACACCCCTTTATTTTGCCATGCTACCATCACTCTCCACTAAAAATCACCACTGATCCACCACCATTTATAGACCCCAAACATCACATTTCTAGAACCTAAATACATCATACCATAAGGATTAGATGATTCACACCAAATCTTTAATTCATTTACTATATTTAACACGTTACCAAACACACCGTTTGGCGACGTGTTCTTGATTTCCAGAGGGTTCGTAAAGGTCCTCAGCGGTTATTCTAGTGTAAAAAAAACAAAAGTTCAGATATTGGTTGTTTGTGGGAGAATTTGGTTATTGGTTTGGTTATGATGTAGTGTTTCTCGTTTATATTGGCAATATATGAAACATGATATAATATTTGGATGATTTTGCTATGACTTATGAATATATATGTTTACGAATTTGATGTTATCATTGCTTTGATCTTTGTTTATCTTTTGGTATACCATTGCAATTGAAATAGGCCAAAAGGGTTAACTTTCTTGATGTATTTTGAACCGTTTGTCTATGACGTGTCAATATCATACTTGTGAGAATTATGTGGTAAATTGATAAACAACCCAAGTAGAATTATATTTAAGACCCTTCCTTATGTTGACCGACCGGGTTGGGAGGAATTCATACGTATGCATATTTGATATAAACCATTCCTAATGCACTCGTGATGATGTAGTATATAGGCCGAAAGGATTCTATGTTATCATTGGTAGATATGCTTGTTATTATGATTACCCATCATATATGACTTGTATGCTTTGTTTATATAAAGTCTTGCTCCATTTTTATCTATTATGTTATGTGGATCGTGCCTTGTTTATGCTTGCTTAATACACATGTTTTGGCTATTTGATCCATGACAATCATTTAGCTTTGTTACTTAATAAACAATATGTGAATTGCTATAAATATTGTGGATCGACCTGTATTACCTTAGACTATATTACACTCGATAGGGTATACTTGCCCGAATGTTGTGTTTTAGTCATTCATTTGGTAAATCTAGTTATTATAAATTTAAAGCTTGTAAAAACACACATCATATGATCTTAGTACAAATTTGCATTACATGCTCGTAATGATTATTCTCCTCCACTTGCATAGGGATAGAGCGAGAGTGAGGAGATAATAATGCCTAATGCCTTGGTAAACCAAAACATCTTTTCAAATTTTGAAAGTAATTTGAAATCCTGATGACTCTTATCTCTTGGGACACGTGTACGACCCAAACGGGATTATCGATCCTATATAAAGGCCTTTACCCCAAATCTAAAAACACTTTTTAAAAACTCCTCCCACTTTCTTTACATGGATCCAACATCCATCTGCTATTTTGATCGAAAGGTAATTCATCTTAAACTTTTTAAATCTTTTTATTATGGATACGAAGCGTATTATTAGGAGTTAAAAATTGTAAGTCCCAATTAACACGTCTGTATGGAATTATGCAACACTAATGTAAACAAATAACACAAAGTATAACTTTTCAATCGTGTAATGCTTTATTGATATAAATCAAGGATTTATTAAGTGTTATGGATCACCACTTGTTGAATGACAATGTTTGTTACCCTTTAAACAAGTAAAACTTGACAAAGTATCAAGATTACAAGGCAAACTCATATTGTCCCGCGATAGGATCAGCTGACTATCTTGTAAGTTTGACAAAGTAGTAAATGCACTATAATAAGATCACAGTATAACGTGATATCATTACTCTTGGACATTCTCTATTTTAGTGATACAGGTTGCTTCCTTTAGTGAAGGTAGTTGGGACGTGTCCGAATTCCTTTGGTGGAATTATGTTGCATTATTGCATTCCATTCTTGGAACATCTTCTCGCCCATACTTTTTTGTACATACAGTTTTCGCCTACTGTTCAAAGTTCACAAATTCAGACAGTGGTGTACTATTTATTCGAAAAGACACTTTGTCCCAACCATTTTTGATTTATTGAATGTTCATACCTAAAACTTCATTCGACGAAAACTTTAAGTTGTCTTGTTTATATTCAAAGGGTAATAAGATCATTAGGGTATTGTCACCCATGTCTCTCTACAAACTATCAGCATATTGCATCTACATACCATCTGATATCCATCCCCAGCTGTACGCAGTAGTGTATTCAAGTAATATTCGACTTTCTTTGATCAATTGTCTTTGTCTTGAATAGTCTTGAGGTTTGCTCGATGAGCTCTATGCTTTCTGCGAGTTCCTTCATTGCTCACTGATGTCTATCACGAGTCTTTCAACACTTAACTTAATTATGTTTTTTAAATTAGGCAAGTAATTGGGACTGAATTGGCCACACCCCCCAACAATTACTCCAATTTGATTATAAATTATGCTAAGTAAATTATTGTAAGTGAGTACACGCTTCTTCTTACACATATTAAACAAAGAAATAAAAAACAAAGAATTCATTGATAACACATTACATATTGCCCAGACATAAATAATTACTTCTCTTGTACAATTTTCCTAGCTTCTACAACGTCATCTCTTGCTTCTATGACATAGATCATCTTGTCAAACATTTTCCTAGCTTCTATTGAGTCTATCTTGATAGCATTCTGGTCCTAATCAGCTGAGCAATAATTGCTAGATGAAACTTATTCTCTCTCTAAAAGACCAGATCAAAATTACCATTCTAGACAAAAATCCCTGATTCGGGTTCCCTGATTACCAAACCAACTGATCTTACAACACCCTGAGGAGGAACTAAGTTCCTTTGCATCCCATCCACCACAATGTTCTTCTTAACAAATACTTCATGAATTAGCTCAGTTCGTCTCTTCTTTTTCTTTTCAGTTGTAGGAAGTTTAAAGGCTGTGAGTTGTGATGGAGGAGGAATGCCAAGTTTCCTAGCTATGGTTGCCACCAACTAAAACTTGGCCTTTAGGTTCTTAAGCAACTGATCATTAAAGGCACTATGTTTCTTGGATGCTAGAGCATGCGACTCTATCCACTCACTGAGTCTTAGTATTTTGAGTATGAATTTGTCATAATCTTTAGATTTGGTGGCTGATTATTCTTTGTGATTGTCATGGTAGCTTCCTTCGAGTCATTGTTCACGCTGTAGCTAAACATGGTCATGGGTAGAGGATCATCCTTGAAGTTGATGCAGTGATTGTACTCATCTATCATCTTGACTCGTTTGGCCTCAGTCGTAGCTAACTCTTCCTCCTAAGCTTTCAGCTGTTTAGGTGTCAACACCCTTCTGAACTTCTTTTTTTACTTTTCCTTTTTAGCTTTTAAGCTAGCCAGTCTTTTGACTTCCTGCATTTAAAGCTTGGCTTCTTCAAGAGCCATTGGTCCTTCTCCAGCAGCTCTGAAGTTACAAAGATTTGATAGGTTAGGAGCTGATCCTCCTTCTTCCATGTATAGCTTGACTTGTTTTAGTATGTCATTATCAAAGGTATGGAATATGCCCTTTCCATTGTCAACCACTTTGGAGAGAGGAACTGGAGAATACTCAGATGACCCTGAGCTGAACAAATTTGCAGTGAATTCTTCATAAGGGATGCTGTCAATTGTGTCTGGCTTGAATGTGTTCAGAGGAGTTGGAGCAGGGATTGGAATGTCCATAAGAACCTTAAGCTTCTTAGTTGGTGGTTCTGCATATATTGAGTGAACCACCAAAGCATATGGCATTTGGCCAATAGATGCAACAGAGGATTGTTGCTCCCCCTGAGCTGATACAGGGACCTCCATGGCTGGATCAGGTTGTGATACTTGAGACTCTTTCTCCCCCTCAATAGCATCATTGATAGGTGGTGCTACTAAGTCTACTATGCGCACAAGCTGACACACCAGTTCCACCAGTTCATGAAGGTCGGATGAAGTCTTTTCCACCTTTGTTTACAAATTATGAGCATTGACAACTAAAATATCTCTAGGCACCTTAACGGTGGAGTAGAGCATTTGTTCTATGTATTTGATCAGCTGCATCTGATATTTGGCACACTTTCTGAGTAACTCATTGATTGCACCCATCTGGCTTTTGACATTCCTCTAAACAGATTTTCCCACCTTCTTACGAACAGACTTCCTTAGCTTCTTTTCAAGAATCACAAACCTCTAACTCTTTTGTTTTTTTAAAGAGCATTAAACTCTTTATGTAGAGGCTTGAGAACAACTTTAGGTACTTCAGCTTTGAGGGTCTTTTTAACTCTTTTGTCAAATTTGGGTATGAGTTTCTTAACTGAGTCATTGAGTAGCTGTGGGAGAATGTTCTTGAGAGTATCAGATAGCAGTTTAAGCATCCTTTCCTCAAAAGCATTAGCTACCATTCTGGGCACAGATGAATCCCTTTTATCAATAAACTTGTCTAGAAGAGACAGCCCCAGATTGTATACAAGGGCAGCAAGGAAATCTATTCTTCTAGGAAGATGACCAAAAGGGGTCTAACCCAGGGGATTTCATGGTTTGGATTACCTTGTACCTTTGCATTGCACCAAGTGCTTGAACATGAGGGATCGTTCTTCGACATATGTTCTTATTCTCCCATACAAGTTTAGCAATTAGTGCTTGAACATCACCTGGAGAAACAACAAGGGCTGATGAAGATGCAAACACAATGGATAATTGTAGAGCAGATGCAATAGAAATAGATGTATTAGCATCCCCTTGTTTGCAAGGCTGACTAATTTGTCAATAACATTGTCAGTAGCAATTTCATCAACCACAGATAAATCCTTAGAGTTATCATCCTCGTCCTCATTTACTAAGATAGACACGATTTCATAATCAGGCATAGATTCTAGATCAGAATCAGCCTCTTCCATTTCTTGATCAAAGGAGGAGGATCCAATGAATGTAAAATCAACATCAATATTCATTTCTGGATCAACATTCCCACTGAACTTGATCTCAAACTCAATGTCAAAAGAACTTTCTTCAGCCTCCATATTCATATTTTGATCCTGCAACAACTCATCCAAATGGACATTTCCCATGACTTGATCCCAGAATCAATGGCCAATAGATCCTCTAGAGCCTCCTTAACTATTGTTACTTTTTCCTGCATAAAATGGTTAGTTGAAAAATTGAATTTGTAATGAAGGTTAAGATTACCAGTACGCTGCCCCTAAGAAAACTGAAGGTTATAATTCAGTCTCCTCAAAAGTTTAAGAATTTTGGGACTCCTTTAATTTGTAAGTTTGTAATAAAGGGAAGGATCGACAGTACGTTGCCCCTAAAAAGACTGAGTGTGATTATTCAATCCCCTTTAAGACCTTGGAACTCTTTTGATTGTGATTCAGTGACCCTATAGGCTAAGTGAAGTTCAGGCACTCATAGGGTATGACTTTCATGCACATGATGTTGTGGGTCCTTGCAAATTCTAGAGTTTTCAAGGTCAACATCAAGCATTAAAAACTTGAGCATATCATTCTTTGGTGCAGACTCAGAGTGTAGAAAAGATATAAGGTATGGATGTGCTGACTCTGACTCTCTATTAGGTTAGGGTATCCCTTATCTTTACCACTCTCTCTTAGAGAAGTTTGAGAGTGGTTGCTTGCAATGCCCTTTAAATTTAATAACTGTTACCTTTTTGGCATCAACAAGTTTAGGGTGGTTCCTTAACTCCTATGCCACTTTGGAGGTCTCTAGACTCTTGGTGGCATCAACTGTGGCCACTGATTCCTCAGCATGCTGAGTATTAATGACTGTCTTCTTTGGTTTGGATTGCATGACATTTTTTGAAGTCTTGGGTTTAGAGGAAGATGGGATTTTCTTCTTCCTTAGCTTCTTGTCAGTTGATACTTTGGGCTGACCAACAGGCTGCACAGTGGTCTCGAACAAGGACTTTTCAGTGGTGTTTCCAGTATTCACTTCTTTAGAAGGAAGGATCAAAGTCTGTTCAGTCTCAATTGAAATGTTTGCCACTTTCTGCATATAAGGGATCAAAGCAACCTCATTTGTAAATGGAGTTTTGAAAGAAGTGGCTGAGATGTGATGGGGTTTAAAGCTTTTTAGCTTATCATTGTTGTAGGCATTCCCAAGCAGATGCTCAATTATTAATGAAAAAGATTTTGTATAGCAGACATTCAGTTCCCTGCCCTTCTTCCCATTAACAAGTTTGGAAACAAGGTCAAAGAAGAGAATGTTGCCAGTGTCAACATTCAAGCCCCAAAGTAGGCTGTAAGCTATCACTTAATGATTGATATTCAGCTGATCATGTGATCCCCGCATACCTCCTAGACACTTGACAATATGCAGCATCAGAACCCTCTAAATCGGTAAAAATATCTTATTTTCAGCGAAGAACAGTTGACAAGATCAGTGGATGAAAGATCTAGATTTTCTCATCAACTAGTCCTAGTGTTTCCAAACCAACCCTCAAAGTCTCCTTTGTTGGCAAAGATACATAATTCACACTATACTTCAACCTAGTGATAGAGGAAAAATCACTAAGGTCAATGGAAAGTGGTTTTTCAGTACAGGAGAGTAAGAAGGTGATTATGTTTGTTGCACCATATACCTTCATAGAATACCCTTCCCTTAGGTATTTTGAGTAATATGCAGAGCTTGTTTGGTTAAAGCAGTAGAGATGCAACATTTTGATAAAAACTAGAGCATGAGTTGGTATAAAGGGTGTTTGTGCTCCAACAATGTGATTTCATTGTTGAAATTGATGATACCTTTATAATACTCAAAATTGACGCTTGATGCAGGTGTGACATGAGTTTTTGTTAATGGTGATGAAGATTCTGAAGCCATAGTTGTTAAAAGATAAAGGATTTTGCTTCTGTTTGCTGAAAAGGTTTTGTGAGAGATGATGAAAATGAGTTAGGGGTTTTGATTGTGTGAAAAGTGAGGAGTGTGTGAAAGAAATGATAGTTTATACCACAAAAAGTTTTATATTTTGAAAATAAAAACCGTGTGAGTTCCGCAATAAATGCGTAGTGGTAAACTGTCACAAAACATGGGTCCCTTGCCCCTTCGTGCACTGTAAAATCCCGTGATTTTCCAGAAAGTATGTAAACCTTTTGAGAATATTCGAATTAAATATAGATAATGTTTTTCTTTCAACTTAAATGTAACTATTCAGTTACCTTAAAAACATTTAATATTCAAGTTAGAGAATCACTTAAAATCTTTTCCTTATTAGGGATTACTTTATCAATATTGAGCATACCCAACTCAGCGACCAATCTAGTAAAGCTAGGCTCAGCTAGTGGTTTTGTAAAAATATCAGCCAGTTGTAAATCAGTGGGTACAAAATGAAGCTCAATATCACCCTTTAAAATATGATTCATGATGAAGTGATACCTGATGTCAATATGTTTTGTTCTAGAGTGCAAAACTGGATTGTTTGATATGACAATGGCACTTGTATTATCACAAAAGATAGGAACCTTGTCATAGAGGATATAATAATCAGCCAGCTGACTTTTGATCTAGAGGACTTGAGCACAGCACCCAACAACAGCAACATACTCAGCTTCAACGGATGACATGGTTACTAAATTTTGTTTCTTTGCACTCCAACATACTATCTTTCCTCTAAGAATTTGACAACCCCCTAGAGTACTCTTCCCATCTAGGTTACAGCCAACATATTCAGAGTATGAATAAGCTTTGAGATTAAAGCCTGATCCTTTTAGGTATCAAAGACCTAGATTTAGAGTTCATTTGAGGTACCTAAAATTTCTTTTTACCACTACAAGGTGGGATTCGTTGGGGTTAGCTTGGAACCTAGCACAAAGACATGTGAAAAATTGGATATCATGTCTACTAGCTATTAGATACGTTAGTGACCCAATCATGCCTCTGAACTGAGTCTCATTAACAAAGACCCCTGATTCATCAGTACTCAAATTGTTAAGGGGAAGCATGGGACATTTCACTGAGGCACAATTAGCTAGCTCATATTTCTTGAGTAAATCTTTAGCATATTTTTCTTAACAAATAGAAATCCTTTTGAATTTTTTTTATTTAAAAACCTAGAAAATAAGTTAATTCACCCATCATACTCATTTCATACTTTTTGGTCATCAGCTTAGCAAATTGTTTGTTGAGCTTATCATTTGTTGACCCAAAGATGATATCATCCATATATATATATGTACAATAATGACATCACTCATGTTCTTATAGGTAAAAAGAGTGTTGTCAATGGTACATCTGATAAACTTGTGCTGAATAAGAAATTTTGACATTGTTTCATACCATGCTCTAGGAGCTTGTTTCAGCCATGGAGAGCTTTATCCAGCTTACATACATAGTTGGGAAATTTAGTGCTTTCAAGCCAGGTGGTTGTTAAACATACACCTCATTAGAGAGTTTCCCATTTAGAAAGCACTCTTTACATCCATCCGATATACCACAAAACCCATGTAGGCAGCATAAGCAAGAAATATTCAGATGGCTTCTAGTCGTGCAACAGGTGCAAAATTTCCATCATAGTCAATCCGTTCTTCTTGTCTATACCCTTGTGTAGAATAGATGTCATTCACACACAAAGAAGATTACAACAAGAATCTAGAGAGAGAAAGGAGTAGAGGATTTTCTAGTAAGAGAAACACACTTAGCTTAACATATAATAAAAACAACACACTCTCCATGTGTGGAGAGGGTATTTATAGTTATACAAACCGGTTGGGGCATTGGGTATCCATGGGTCGGCCCGATTACTTACTTATACATTAACTTACTTAAACTACAAGCTAGGACTATAAATACTATAAGTGTCCGATACTTTTCTATAATCATAACAATCTTCCCCTAAGGGATGTCACTCTAGATTACAAATATCTTAAGCTTAGCATTCTATGAATATTCTTCGATCTTGCTCGTAGAATTGAATCTTTGATCATAATCTTGTATCATTTGTAGTGTTCCTTGATCTTTAAGCTTGAGCTTGTTCCTTCATGCTTGATAAACGGTGATCTTTAAACCTTTCTCACTTGTCTCTGAACTTCTTGAGATCATAACTCTTGCATCATCACTTGATCATCTTTGCAATACTTTGCCTTCTTGTGATCTTGTGTCTTTGGACCAACATGCTCATACATTGTGTTTTCTTGAAAGCTGTCTAACAATCTCCTTAAATAATCTTTTACTTGATAACTTGATGTCTTTAAGGAAGATGTTGAATATCATAGTAGCAGAAGTCTTTATCTTTGTATAATCTTGACCATTCTAGATTCTCTAACACTTTAAGTCTTGAGTATGAGCATGTGGTTATGAATCCGACTCAGTTGGAATGAGGTCGTGCCACTATCCATTAAACTTGCACTTAAGGGTTAGTAATAAATCATAGATATGGACGAATATGTCTTTGTCATTCATTGAAGTTTGGTAGCGTTAACCTTCGGTTTTGTGAGGACCGTTTTACAGTATAAATATTGTACCCATGATCAGGAAGGTTTAATTTAGAAGAACCTCCTTGATAATATTTCTAGCTTAAAGTGTTGGATCCTCTAATGCAAATGCATTAGAATCACTGTATTTGATCGTTCTCATTTTCAGAACGTCTTAAATTAGACAACACGATACGAGTGAATTAGTTAATTACTATCTAACTGATTGAGTCATCAATTCATAGACTATACCAAAAATGATATCCAGTTGGCACAAGCTTGATTCATATAGAATCTCGCAAGTCACCTACCGCAATGCTGTTTGATGTTGACACTGGACGGATTTCCATTCGTCACTATGAAACTGAAGAATATCACTCTGAATGTTCTGGCAAGATCATAAGGATAATGCGTATGAATCTTAGATATCACTTGTGTTCTTTATCTGTTGAACAACAATTATATTTTGGAATTGTATCCTAATGAGATTTATAATGATCTATTTTGGCTCTAGACTCAATATGTGCGTTTTGGTTTTAGTGATCGAAGGCTAGAGCTGACTTCCTTTTCAAATACACCTCACTCGGATAGGGAGAAAGTCTATAGATAACATGTTTATCTCTATGAGAAATGAAACAAGAATCTTTTGAGAGACCTTGAGTGGCTGGGAAGGGTTGTGCATTACATCACTGGGTCCATGATGTCTATCTTCAATATTAGAAATCATCTTTGTGATTTCAATAGATATGATTGACCCGGTTTTTGCTAAAGCAGTTAAGGCGGCTTTTTTCTTTTACTCTTTATCTTTAAAATTCTTTTTCATTCTTTAACCCCTTTAATGTTTGCCAAGACGTCATTACTAAGACCTTGTTGTGATTTTTGCAGTGCTAGCTCATGCCTTAGTCAACATTATTCCTTTATTTTCATTCAACTTATCTTTTCCTAAGGACTTCTAATTCTATCTAATGGAATGTCTTGGGTAGTCACTTCGGTTCTGGTTGGATCATTAACTTATATACATAACCTTAACCACCTTGTTTGAATTCATTGTCGTCATGATTTAGTAGGTTATTGGGGTATAGAGATCGAAAATCATAAAACCATTTAAAAAATCAATCAAATGTACTAATGAATATTAATCAAAAAAAGTTTGGTACTTTGGGGGGATAGTTTCATTTTTGAGAAATGATCCCTTACGTGTGACATCGTGATTCGAAAGAGTTTTTCACAAGGAGGAAAGAGTTACACACTTGAGTTAAAGATGATCACATTTTAATCTAATTTTCTCCCCCCTCAAAAATAGCATACCATATGATGTTTTTGATATCAATGGAGTAAAATGGCTATTTGAGATTTAAAACATATGGTAGATTAGTAATAGCATGATTTTCTTAGATATTTTCCTAGCTCTCCTTTAAATTATTAAGGGTTGATATTAGTGTTTGTGTATACAATTTTTGAATAGATTTTGATATTTATAAAAAAAATTGAAAAAAATTGTACTCGAATTACTATATATTTATGAAAGTCTGCACTACATTTATACAAGCTAATTCACGAGCATGATCTGACATATACAAAGCCAAAAAGTGTATTAACTTGTCACTTGTCTGAACCAACAATTGTTAGTTAGTCTTGATAATTCTCCTTTTTAGAAGCTTTCTTAGCTTCACCCAGAATAAGCTATCTTTCTGGAGCAGATTCTAAAGATTTCTTCAAGCTTAGATCAATTAGTGAACACTTCAGAATAGAATAACCCAACATCAAGAAGTCTTGTTGTATCAAAGCCAAATGCTTTACGTACCAAATTTATTTTCCCTTTCAAGAAGTCAAAAACCGTTATCACCAAAGTCAATATTAAGTCCAAGATGTGCGCATTTCTCCCTTCAAGATAGTGGATTGATAGAATTTGTAACACCAAAGTCAACTATGTCCCGGATGTAGATAATTAACCCTATAAGTAGTCAAAAAAATGGTAACAACCAAAGTCAATAAGTTTCGGATGTACACATTTCTTCCTGCATGATACTGCCTATCTAAAGGAATCATCATACCTATGTGTACCTCTTTTATCAAATATTACAACTTATTTGTTAATAAGCTTAGTGATTAACCATTTGAGAAAACATTAATTAAATCAATAACATATCTACTTCAAGGCTTTTAAAACTATGCAATTATTTCAAAACATTCCTAAGTCTTTTAAAAACTATGAGGAGTTGGCAATATTAGTCGTATCTAGTTTTAAGCCTAAAGCCCGTAAAATTATTAACTTATGACAACTTAAGCCCTTGGAGTTAAAATAAATTAACTCCCCCTCAAATTATTATCCGTTAGGTTAAAACTTTTTTCGTATAATTTCCATGACTTGTTGAAGAGATGTTTGAAAGATTATTCGAAAGCACTTTCTCCCCCTCGATCAAAGACATGTATTCTATTTAAAGAGTTGTAGTCTTTATTTGAGTGATCGAATTTTCTTTTTAAAATCTTTTGTTTTTGATGACAAAGAAACTGATTCTGACTTTAACACAACATATTTTTGAATGATTAACCCGAACATGATTTGGAAAAATTAATATTTGTTAGAAAAATTGTTCTGGTTAAAGAAGATTTCTCTTCTTTTGAGGATAAAATGCATTGAAGCGTACACTCTTCTTTTAGAAAGCCTGGCTTGTGTTGCAAAGTATACACAAGCTATTTGCATGAATATCAAGTAGTTCATGCCCGGGAAGGAAAGAATTAATTTCTCGTTGAGAGGATAAGTTTATCTTTTTGTCGATGTACTTTCCTTTAATTTAAAGAATGGGTTTTCGTCTGAAATAACTGTAACCATTGACATGTTTTTGAAAAACATTCTGAAGCTCTGCTTGAACTTTATTTGCAGACTCGTATCATTATTGAATGACATTTCTAAGACCGTAAATATTATTGATTTCAGAAGACATGTCAAAAATATTTTTAGATTTTTTGAGTTTTCTAATTTTGTATTTTCTTTTTCTTGTTTAAATTTTACTATTTATTTTTATAAAAATATTAAAAATTGAAAATCTTTTTGTCGTTTTGATTTAATTATATACATAGGATACATGAAGAGTTTCCACCTATTACTCTTCCTCTTCTTCTGCAAGATGTTTAAGGGTTTTAAGACTCATACTCTGCATGCCAAGTCGATTGATTAAAAATTCAAACTGCTCTTTGGCTAGTGCTTTCGTGAATATGTCCGCTAGCTGATTATATTCCATCTGACAAACATAGAGTTCTACCATTTCCGTTTCTACTACATGCTCTTTGATCTAATTGAATCTGACGTCGATATGCTTAGATCGTAGTGTGTGGACATTGTTGAAGCATTAGCGCTAGATAGCATTTTTTGTTATCTAAATACAGAGGGATTTTGTGTTAAATACAAGTCCATTGTCAGTCAGTTGTGAATCATCCATAATGATTTAAGCATAAAATCCAGTTTATGGATTATATTCTGCTCTTAGTTGAGATAGCAGTGCTTTTCGTTTTTTCGAGACCAGTCTGACTATTTTGTCTACCAAGAAATGTGCACGCCCGAGGTAATTCGTTATAGTGTCTTAACATCCTGCATGATCTGCATCTGCGTATGCTGTTAGTTCAATGCTAGTGTCCTTTGGATACCAAAGACCCATGTTAATGGTTCCTTTAAGGTAGCAAAAGAACTGTTTAATTGTAGTTAGGTGCTAATCGGTAGGCCTTGCCTGATACACGGGCACACATGTCATACATCAAATGCATAGGTCAAGTATGCTGGGAATGTAAGATACATGATGGAGCCGACCATAATTCGGAGAACGAGTAGTGTCATAACTGGGTAACCCCTTGTGGATCTTATTCGAGTTTGGTTTTCCTCTCTACCATTGGAGTATCAACCGGGTCACTAGACTCCATTCCATATTTTTTAACCATTTCAAGAGTGTATTTGGACTGGTTAATAAAGATGCCTTTGAGATTTTAGGAAATTTGTAATCCAAGAAAGAGAGATATTTTTTCCATCATTGACATCTTAAATTTTGAACTCATTATATTTGCAAAAATGTCACAAAGTTCAGGATTAGTAGAAGCAAATGTGATATCGTCAACATAAATTTGTACCAGTAAGAGATCTTTGCCTTCTTTCCTTGTGAACAATGTCGGATTGAAAGCACCTTTTGAGAACTTTTGGGAAAGTAGAAACTTTGACAGCAGATCATACCAAGCATGTGGAGCTTGTTTTAACCCAAAAAGAGCCTTCTTCGGTCTGTACAAGTAGTTGGGATGATCCTGATCTACAAACCTCTTAGACTGACTGACATAGTCCTCTTCCCTTAGCACATCGTTCAAAAATGTAGTCTTAACGTCTATCTGGTAGACAGTCATGCTCTTGTGGGCGACATTTGCTATGAAGATTCTGATGGCCTATATCCGTTCAACATGTTAGATGATTCTTCAAAGTTGATTCTTTCCTCCGGACAGTAAACCCTTAACTACTAATCGAGCCTTATTCTTAATACTCTCCCAAATTCATCTACGTAACTTTAAGATATTACTTGTGGTGATGGGCATAATATAAATCTGGTTGACGGTACTAGTTCCCACACTTCAAAAGTTGATCAAATTCCATGAATTTCCTCTTGCATGGGCCTCAATCCAGCTAGATTTCTTTCTTGCATCTTTCTCAAACTTCAGCTTATATAGCACCAGACTTGAAAATTCCAAACTTGAACAATCCAGCCTTTCATCTTTTATATCTTTATATAATTACAAACAAGAATACACACACACAAGTTAGGCCCCTCAAGTTACTTCTGAGCAATATTGCACTTTTAACATATTCTCGCTCAACAAAGATTGTCAATTGTGTCAAATCAACCATCTATCCCTCTACTTTTTGAGACCACCATTGTGAAACTGATAAGTGAATCAAAATACTATCACAGGGTATATAGTTGAGCCTTATGCCGATGCCATGTTAATCTTTTTACTTGGAAATGCAACCTTAATCTACTAAAAAAGTACTACGTACTTAACAAAGTATAAGACACTTCAATCTGTACTCATCATATGATAAAATATGATTCTAAACATATTGTGTTTCAACCAATCATATACATTAGTGGTATAGAATAAACATCAATCCATTGTGTTGGAATATGGTAGTCGGTTTCGCAAGTTATACATTAGAAATACGTGAGCCTATTAGGGGCATACATTTTAAACACTTAGAATATGTTTTACTTCAAGATAAATATTTAAATAGTCATTGTTTACCATTAATTATTTAACTAGTGTAACAAATATTAAATAATAAACCTGATGGACAAAAAGCGAACAAAACCAGAACCCGTAGGTGTCCTATGGTAGTCGAACCCCAAGAGGGTTCTAGAGGGGTGTTTGGGTCAGTTTTAGAGCAAGAAGAGGGAAAAAGAAAACTATGTTTTCTTGTTGTACAAGAATTAGGTTAGGGTTGGGAGCCTATATAAACCCCCACCCTTTACCTCATTATTCATTCATTCTACAACTATCAAATCCCTAAAAACCCTAAATAGTTTCAATTTCCCTTCTCCCTTTGTTCGACCGAATTAAATCCCACAAGGGATTTTTGGTTCCTTATTTTCCCTCAACAAAAATAGAACAAAACCTGTTAATCACTTTTGAACAGATCTTACTTAGCTTGTTAAAGCTTAGTTGTATTGGATAGATCCAAAACCACTATAATAGAAACTAAGATTGAGAATATCACAAACTATGCGGAATCTAGTTTGTAATACTAAGAAGAACAATGAAACAGTACACAAAGTTTTACTAAACTTTCAGCCTCAATATAAAATGATCACTCTGAATAGTGATAGAGTTACAAAATAACCTTGAAGGTATGAACTATGACTCCTATGAAAACTATATAAAACTTATATGAAAACTAATATCTAGATCTATGCCTCAGGATTCCTTTTATACACTAAGGAAAACCCTAATGGGCTTACAAAACGCGTCATGTGATCAATGCATATCTATTCCTAATATATCTTATGCATATCACTTTAGCAGTACTAACTATATAACTAACAGTACAAACTATTATAACTAACAGTATTAATAAACTGACAGTACTAACACTTTGTACTGGTAGTACTAACTATAACACTAATAGTATTAATAACTTAGACTGTTTTCTCTAATCTTCACCAGTAGTAGTTTCTTCAACCAGCAGTAGAAACTTGAGAGGCCTTTATTCCTAACAATCCTCCCCTAAACTTGATATTCATCTTGTTAATCATCAAGTTTCTTCAAATTAAACCATCTGTTTTGAGAGGATGCTTCTAAACATTCTAGTGTCTTGGTGTGTTTGCTAGAATGAAATTTTTCCTTAAAAGTTCATTTACCATTTCTGAATATTGATCCACTTGAAGCTTGTTAGCCAACATCACAGTTATAAGCCCTCTTATCAATGGATATTCTTTTTCAACTAGCATAAAGATTTCATGTCCTTTTACTGAAGATACACGGTGAACACCACATGTATCATAAAGCCTCCATACTAAAGGATCATGCATATACCTTTGAAGCTTCCATAGAGTATCATCATTATCTGGCTCAAACAATCTCTTTAGTTCAACCCACAATTCCTTCTCTTTATCATCTGTAGGCTATGTCATCATTAAACTCTCCTTAACCAAATCCTAAAGCTTAACCAGGTCATCTCTATCAAATTTCTTCAACATCTCAGCAAAAATCTAATAAGCTTTTGTATGGTTTCCAACTCTGATAATTTTCTAATACCTTCTTGTATCTTCAGATTAAACCTCCCAGTCTATGATTGGATATTTAACCTGTAAGGCTTCAATATAAACTTCTTCCACTGGAACTATCACTAACAATTTCTATAGTTCTTCTTTTGATAATTCTTTTTTCTTTTCTGCTGATTCTTCACCTGAACCCAAAGCTTCTCCAATCTTTTGTCTTTTAACAGGCTCTTCTAATACTTCTTGACCTACTCTTTTTAGTCTTTGAACCTTCAACTCATATCCCATAGGCACAAAAGATTGTACCTTCCTCATAGTAGTTTCAAAGATTTCTTTAACCTGCTCAAATGAAAGTGACTTCAATTGTTTAATAGAATAACCTCCTTCTTGGTTATTGATGTAATTTGACATATATTCCTTTTGTTGAGCAGGAGTCATTGGCTTGTCCTCTTAGCTTCAACTCCTTGTTGAGCAAAGAACTTCTTTCTTTGATTGAAAAGTTCTACAAGCTTCATTGGTAAATCTTCTTCACTACACTTTTCACCAGCTTGTAACTGTTGAACAAAATCTTCATTTGCTGCAAATCTAGCAAAAACATCATCCCATTCAACATCTATAAAACCCTGAGCTACTTGATGCACTTGAGCCATTCTCTATCTTTCTGCTGCATCAAACTCTTCTTGTAGCTTTTGAGCTACTTCTGCATCCCTGCTAATTTGAACCTGCGCTCTCTGTTTCATCTTCCTTAGAGACTCAGTTTCATCTATTTTAGCCTTACACTTAGCTTTCTAATCTCCATAAGTGTCTCTGCAAGGGTTAAATCATCAGCAGTAGTATCTGCATGTCTTTGAGGACTGACAATACTAACAAATGTACTAGCAGTGTTAAGTTCTGTATCAGCAGTAGTAACTTCTAGACCAGCACCAAAACCTTCTTGAGTGTCCAAATTCTGTCTATACCTCCCCTGAACTTCAGTATATAGAGGAACCAATGAAATTCCAGCATCCAAATCCATTCCTTCTATCATACTCCTTTCCTGTTTGGAAGGATCCTCTACAACTAAATCCTCTTCATCATCAGAAGCAATAATTTTTGTTCTCCTTTTAGCTTGGCTTGTCTTGACAATCTGCTCTAACTTCTTCACCTTTTTGATAAGTTTAGTAAAGCAGCACCATAAGTTTGTTTTGTTTGCTTCAATTCTGTCTCTAAGCTTTCCACCTTGTTTGATAAATTTGTACATAGAACCGTCAATTCATGTGGTGTCATACTGCCCTCATTACTTCTAGGTGTGTGACCTCTTGGGATAGGTAAATCATGGGGCATGGTAGGGGACTTAGTGATGTTACCACTGCCCTATCCTGCATCTATGCTAGAGACAGTAGTGGCAGCCCCTCCATGAACAACATCCACACCTGTAAATGCAGCCTCATCTACAACTGGGATCTGAGTAGGAAAGTTAGACTATGGTATCTCAACTTCCTGTCTGATAGTTTCCCTAATTATTGAAGAAGTTGGTGGTTTTGTTAATTGTGGTGATGATGTATGTGGTTCAGTAATAGGTGATTGACCTGATGTATCTAGGTGTGGTTCAGTAAATGAACCCATAAGGGGTGTGTGTTGGGATCCAACTAGGATTGCTTATCCTTTGCCCTGACCAGTTTGGTTAATAACAAGCATAGTGGCAAATAAAGGTGTTTCCTCCCCAGAATATCCCTTGGTAACCCTTCTCATGTTACTAAACACTTTTTGTGTAAGGGTAGGAGTGATATAAATTCTTTTGTGTGAAGAAAGCAACCTTTTCCTTTTGTTCAAAAAGATTTGAATAAATCTTGGATACATTAGAAATTTACTTTGATTATCCAAGTTTTTCACCATACCATCAAAAATCAATTTTGAAAAATTAAAAGTTCTATTTGTGGCCAAGCAAATTATAGTAGTTGCTATATTACTACTAAACTGTTCCTAAGCTGTTTTCTTTAGACTTAAACAATGAAGAATGGTATGGATCATGAACTTCCACTGAGGGGAAAAATGGCCTTTTTAAAAAGTTAATTTATCAGAAGTAATGGCATACCCCATCAGTGAGAGTTGGTTAAAAAATTTAGTATTTGGTAATGAAGTGAGACCACCAGCATCTGCTAATTGGAGATATTTCCTAACAGATACTATAATAATAGTTTTAACATGACCATCGACTGTGGTAGTTATTTCTTGTTCCCCATTATCAAGTGTATTGACAGTAGCAGTCTGCCAAAACTGTTTAATGTGAGAATCATAGATAGTAGGATTTTCAGAGAGCAAACCTAATGTGAGAAGTATTTAAAAAATCCACTATTTGATGAAACCCTTTACTTCTATCTATTTTCTCTAAGAGAGCAACCATGTTGTGTTGATCACAGTACTTCAAATTTACCATTATAGATTATGAAAGCAGTTGAAACAGCAAGATTCAAATTAAGTGTTGGGTTTAGGTACGCGTTTGAAAGTTATGTGTGTTGGGTGAAAGCAATTGAGATTTTATATAGAAAGCGCTTAATGTTTTGCTTGGACCAACTGAATAAGATTGAATCTTTATCTTAAAGAAAGCTTATAAGGGAAAGAAAGATCAAGAATTATCCAAAAATTATAGACCCCTATAAGCGAAATATTTGGCAGAAATATCTCAACGGCTATATTTAATTGCCAAAAATCAGTTATGCTCCAAACAGTATTAACGGTATCCCAACAGTACTAAGTTAAGCCTAGCAGTATTAATATTTGGCCTAGCAGTACTAACTACTGCTCACTAGTACTAAGAGTTGTCTAACAGTATTAACTCTTTCTGTAATAATTATACACCAACATTCCTCTATTCATTACAAGCACACTATAAATAACTAAATAGACATGTGAGAATTCATGAGGATCCATATTTATGTACAACCCATGAATAAAAAGTTGATACTAGTAAGCAAACCATTGTACAAAGTTCCATCAATTCCTTTAGTTTCATACTATCCTCCCCACTTCCAAGTATGTTAACTCTTGAGAGAGGTGGATTATTAGACTGTTTAGATGAAGCCTCAAACCTAGTTTGAGCTTTTGCGCCTCCCAATATGGTAACTTGGCACCTGGGACCACAACCTGAACTAGTTCCCTGAGGAAGAGGCTCATTAAGTGTTGCCATGGATTGGGTCCTATTTATTTCACTACTGTCCTGCTCTGCCTCTAGGCTAGAAGCAGTAGTGGTAGCCCTTTCCATTCTATCTTCCCACTCTTTATAGACAATCTCATCTGCAACAAGGTGAATAGGTCCACTAAACTAAGATATCTTGGTGGTCCTTTTGGCTTTCCTAGGTTTGTGGGTCTTTTTTGAGTTGAGATGATGATAAAATAGTGATTGGTTCTTCATTAAAGAGTTGAGCAGATGTGGATGTGTGTTGGGGATCAGTGGGTTGTCCTGACCCTTCACCCACTTCTGCTTAATGATACATTCCCTTTCATCTAATCTTAATTAACCTCCCCTCAAACAATACTTTAGAGATTAAGTAATCCAATGCTAGCAATCAGAAAGTTAAACTTGTTAACATCAAAAGCCTTTGTGAGAAGATCTGCAACATTATGGTCTGTGTGAATCTTGATCACTTGAATCAACTTTTTCTCATAAGAAACTTTGATGAAATGGTGCCTAATCTCTATGTACTTGGTTTTAGAGTGAAACACTGGATTTTTCACAATACGGATTGTACTTTCATTATCAATCTAAATCTTGGTGTTCATAAAGTTGAACCCATAATCGAGCATCTGATTTTGAATCCATAACACCTGTCCATAACAATTAGCAGCAGCAAGATACTCTGCTTCAGTTGTTGAGTTGGCAACCATTGTTTTCTTTTTTACATTGCCATGAAATTAACCTTTTGCCAAGAAATTAACAACCTCTTGTTGTGGATTTCCTGTCAAGACTAGCTCCGGCATAATCACTATCTGAAAAAGCTTCCAAGTCAAATGGTGAATCCCTAGGATACCAAAGGCCTAATTTGGGTTAACCTTTCAAGTATCTAAAGATCCTCTTCACAACATGAAGATGTGAGACTTTAAGAGTAACTTGGAACCTTGCACAAGCACAAACAACAAACATTATGTTAGGCCTAGAAGCTGTCAAGTACATCAATGATCCAATCATTGATCTGTATAGATGAACATCTAATCCTCAGCTTCTTCATCCTTAAGCAATGCCTTATTAGTCTCTATTATAGTGCTTGTTGTTTTTACTGAAGATAAATCAAACTTCTTCAATATATCAGCCATATACTTGTCTTGGCTTATGAAGATTCCATCATCTCTCTACATGACCTACAACCCTAAAAAGAAAGTAAGCTCCCTATAGAACTCATCTGGAACTTCTTATGTATCAAACTTTCAAACTCTGTACATAAAGACTTCTTTATAGACCCAAAGATGATGTCATCTACATACACCTGCCATAACAGGATATCACCTTTGTCCTTCTTGATAAACAAAGTCTTATCAATGATTCCTCTTCTAAATCAATTTTCTAATAAGTAGGTAGACAAGGTCTCATACCAGGATCTAGGAGCTTGATGGAGACCATATAAGGCCTTTTCTACCTTGTAAACCTTATTAGGGAACTGTAGATCTTCAAAACCAGGAGGTTGGCACACATACACCTCCTTTTCAATAGTATCATATAAAAAGGCACTCTTCACATCCATCTGGTACACAATGAACCCCATAAATGATGAATAGGCAAAAAATAACCTGATTGCTTCTATCCTAGCAACATGAGCAAAAACCTCATCATAATCAATTCATTCTTCTTAGGTGTAACCTTGTGAAACCAGTCTTTCCTTATTTCTAACTACTATCCCTCTCTTAACCTTCTTATTTTTGTAGACCCATTTTGTTCCAATGGCATGCTTGCCTTTGGGTAAATCAACCAATCTCTAAACCTTCTGCAAACTAAACTATAGCAACTCATCTTGCATTGCCTCTATCTAGCTTGGATCTGTCAAAGCTTGTGTCACCTTCTTGGGTTCTAGTTGTGAGAGAAAATAGGCAAATAAGCAGTTATGAAAATCTTTGTGATTTGTTCTCCTTTTCTTTTTGATGTAACTGACCATAGCATGTTCTTTAGAAATCTTGATCATCCTCCTTGTTTAAGTAGCTGAATTTATGTCTCTAATGATCTGGTCTTTAGGATGGTCCTTGTGTATTCTGGTTGTGGGAATAGGACTGACATTCATGGTTGTTTCTAAGTTGTTAAGGTCAGCATCTGCACCCTCATCTTCATCATCATATGCACCACTAAAGATACCAGTATTTAGAAGATCAGCAGTATCCTCTAAATCAGGCATAAGAGGATCAGTTAAAAGATCATCAGCATTAATAAAACTTTCCCCAGCAGCACTAACAGATGGACTAACATTAGAAACTCTGTTAGTGCTATTAGCATAACCTTGCTTCTGTTGAACAAGCAAATTATCCAATTCAGCTCTAAAATCTTGCATATTCTGGTCACCTTCTTTATTTGAAGCTCCTCCTTCCTTTTTTTGACCATTTCTTTCACCCTCATTTGCTGGTTCTTCATTAGTCTTTTTACCAGCATCATCAACAACTTCATCCTTTTAGCTCTGTAAACTATCATAAAGTAATGGTAGTAGAATATATTCTTGAGTAGGTACTGCATCAACATTATACTTGATACCTGCATTCTTATTAGATTGATTCCCTGCAGTAACTGGCTCATAATTCATGGAGTTTGTTAGTAAATCAATATCAAAGAACCAATTTGGTCCACTCCCTGCAACATTGGGTTTGTTTTCAAGAAAGGTTATGTGCAGGTTCTTTTCTACTTTCCTAGTTCTAATGTTAAATACCCTAAAAGCCTTGTTATTTATAGAGTATCCAACAAAGAACCCCTCATTAGCCTTCCCATCAAATTTTCCTAAAGGATCTAAGGTATTAAGAATGGTCACAAGACACCTAAAAGGTCTCATAAAACTTATACTAGGTGGTCTACCATGTAATAGTTCATAAGGTGTCTTGTTGTGAGGCTTGGTCACTAAAACCCTATTCTGAACATAACAAGCAGTACTAACTGCTTTAGCCCAAAATGTAGTAGGTAATAATGAATCTGCTAGCATAGTCTTAGCTGCCTCTATTAGTGTCCTATTCTTTCTTTCAGCAACTCCAATTTGTTGTGGAGTTCTGGCAACACTAAACTCCCTCTTAATCCCTTTCATTCTACAAAACTGATTTATGTCATTATTTTTAAACTCAGTTCCATTGTCACATCTGATAATTTAAACCTTATGATTTATTTGGTTTTCTATGCCAGTTATAAAGGTTTTAAGGATCCCACTAGTCTCATCCTTTATGGACAAAAAGAAAACCCAACTAAACCTACTATAGTCATCAGTGACAACAAGGCAATATATCTTATGATTGATACTCCTTACAGATGTTGGCCTAAATAAGTCCATATGCAACATTTGTAAGGGTTGGCTGATAAACCTCACAAGCTTGGTCTTACAAGAGGATTTGTATAGCTTTCCCTTCTGACAAGCAACACAAGTATGGTCATTTTCAAAAAGCTTTTAAGGCAATCCTCTTACAAGGTTTCCCCTCACAAGTTGGTTCATAGTTTTAAAGTTTATATGACCAAGCCTCATATGCCATAAATTAGACTAATCTATTGTAGCCTTTGCAAATAAACAAGTTAAACCTCCTAAAGGAACAACATTCTTTAGATCAAAACTATACATGTTGTTCTGTCTGGGAACTTTAAGCAAGATTGGAAAACCGTAGAGGGGGGGGGTGAATATTCCGTTCAAAAACTTTAAACAAAGATTACATGATCCATCTGACGGCAGTTCCCATAAATATATGGGGGCCACCTAATACATTAAGGGGCCGCCCTATTTAAAGGGACCGCCTCAAGAAGAAGTTTTTGGACTAGATCATTTGTATCAAATCACCAATCAAGTTTGACGCAATATGAGAAGTGTCGATAATGGATTTATAATAACTAGCGCATATTTTACCAATATATCCACACTCATAATGTTTACTACAAATAGCTACACAACCATGACTAACATAACATACACAACAATTCACACAATCATAAACACAATGCAAGTTTAAAAGTAAAGCGATAAATGTAAAGACATAAGTAAAGAGAAAGGTAAAAGAAAATGCAAACCGAACACGATGATTTATAGTGGTTCGGTCACGAAGCTCCTCTTCGCCCTACTCTACTCCCCGAGTATCCAACTCGAGAGTTACTTCACTAATCAACAAGCTCCTTTTCGGCGGAGAAAACCTTATACCAATACTTACATTATTTTCCGACACTAAGCTAGATGTTGAGTTCTTCTTCAGGTACAACCAAACCCGTTATGTTTTATGTCCCAACATAACAAACCTTATGTTTTTTGCCTAATCACATACACGCGTCTCTTACCTTATTTTTTCGACACGAAGCTAAATGTCAGTCCTAATCTAGCTAGAAACCAATCAACCACTTCACCAATGTATTTTAAGGCTAAAGTACTAACCAACCCACAATAACCCATCCAAATATATACATCAATTTGGATCTACACCACTCTAAAAGAGTTGGAAGACATGACTCGATCTATATGTAACAATTGTTAATAATATGGACTAACTTGACAACATAACTTCGAATCTTGCAAGAAGACTGAAGTCTTCTCTTGCACTTGAAGGGAAAAGAAGGCAAAGAGTAGAAAGAATTGGATCACATTTAAACAAGATTAAACAATTTACCATGATCAAAGATTTTAGAGAGATTCAGTGAGATCTAGAAGAGAAAAACTGAGAGAAATTCGTGCAAAAGGGGGGGGGGGTGGGGGGGGGGGGGGGGTGGGGGTGGGGGGGTGGGGGTGGTAGGGGTGGGGGGGAGGGTTATACAAAATAGTTGGAGGTGGGCCCACTATATTAATAGGAGCTGAAAGCTGACAGTCTAAAACAGCGGTCCCGGCGGCCCCATATCAATTAGGGGCCGCCGACCTATAAGGGGCCGCACTACTCCGCTCCACTTTTTGGCTTTTGTGGGGAATTGTATCTGGTATAGAAGCTTTCCATTTTAGGGTAAAACCAAATTTCAAATTTTATAATTAAATAAAACATTTTCTTATATTAAAAGTATTTAAGTATTATTTATTTTTGGTAAAAATACTTTGTAATGAAATATAATGGTTAAGAAAAAAAAAAATTCTTTGATCCAAACTACAAGTTTAATTTGTTTGTACATACCTTATGTGATTTACGTCGGGTGCAAACAAATGTCTGTTGATGCAGAACTTGAAACATCGACATTGTTGTTGATGCATGTATGCATAGATGATTGTGATTACAGATTAACTTGCATACGTTTACGCTAATGTATATACAAGATTACATGTTTGTTCATCACCAAAACATTAAGGAATCGTATAGATTAAATATCTAATATTTGCACTAACAATCTCCCCTTTTTGATGATGACAAACTATGTAAACTATAACACATAGTAAAGTTTAAAAGTTACTCGTTTACACTCCCTTCTCCCCTTTTTGTGGAAGCAAAAAGGTATTATGCGGATAATGGTTGAAGCATATAGGTTAGAGGTTTGAGGAATGAGGAATGAGAAGAAGGTATGAGAAGTAAAGGTAAAGGTGAGATTGTGTGTTTCTTTAGATAGTTTAGATAAGGTCATGAGATGTGAGAAGTAGGCAAGAGAAAAAGTTAGGTACTTCAAGTGTGTAGGAATTAAGGAATGAGGAAAAGGTAGATGCTCCAAGTAAGTATGAGTTGGAGAATGAAGAAGACAACATGAGAAATACTTTTGAGGTGATTTTGTGTTTCTGGGATAATTTAGAGTATGTCATGCATAGGTGAGAAAAGGCAGAAAAGAAAGGTAGGTCCACGAAATAAATAAGTTGAAGGTATAAGAGATGAGACCTTAAAGGTTTAGGGTGAGTTTGAAGTGAGGAGGTACATATTTAGAGTAAGATAAAACCCTTCATCGTAATTTGACAATCCCTATCCCTATCTTCCGATAAAGTGCTCTTGCATCATCAAAGAAGTCTGCTATCATTCACGGTTTTAACAAACTCCATGCGATTTTACCCACATATCTCCTAGCTCCCCCTTGCTCATTGTGTCCCCATGAATAAAATCATTCCTTGTATATTTGGCCTTTAACGTATCCATGAACAAATAAACTACCACGATGCTCAATGAAGTCGATGCAATTGAAAGGCCTAAGAGCTTACAAGTGCCCACCCTTGGTGTATGCTCCCCCTTGTTTTAGAACCACGGAATCAAGATATTGTTTGCTATAACACAAAGTTAGTAGATAAGTGCACATATACATATAGCAAAACAATAGTGGGGAACTAGACATGCAACTCAAGTGTTTATTATTCTAAAGTATGACACTTTTGAGAAAATTAGAAACCTAGACCACATGCAATACATTATTAAAAAACAATCTAACATTAAATATATAATTAAAAAGACTCAAGACGTATGTTTATGGAGAAATATTAGACCGACTTTTGAAAAACGAGAATTGGAACTCGCTTATTTATTGAACACAAAAAGATTAAGAGAAGACCTTCTAAAGTAGACAATGACACTAATATTTTTTGGCAAGATATGTCAAATATATGATATATAAATATATATAAATTATAAAAATATATATAATATATATCTATATATATATAATATATATATATATACTATTCAAGAATAAAAACAAATAAGACGAGGATGAAGATGATGTGTTCTTGGATGTGAAGTTTAAAATGATTCCATAGAGCAGAAAAGTGAGAAAGGATGAGGTGATTACTAAAGAAACAACGTGTGTGACGTAGAGGAGTTGAATAGAAAAAATTGATATATCATTTGCACTAACAATTTGATGTGCAATAGAATCCTAATCGAGAACAAAGGGTGTATATGGGAAATTAAAGGTTTGTTTAGGTGATTTGTTGGTTACAAATGAGTGAGGAACAAAGTGAGATATGAAATGAGGTGGTAGTTCTTTTATGGTGGAATAATAATGAGAGACTCAACAATGTGGTGACTCAATAACACTTGAAGATTTAATATCTTCTTTATGTTCTTCACTTTCTAGAAAGTGGAAAGTCTTGTGAACGAATGTCATGTTGCATTACACAAATTACTTAAATATTCGTATGAATAATAAAGTGTCAAAGGATATAGAAGGAATTCTAATAGTAACAAGACTATTAGAAGAGAAAGAAACAATTAGAAGTGAGAATGAACACGAAGCGCTGGTGAGCCCACTTCAGAAGTAAAAAAGTGCCCTAAACCACTGGCTCCGACACGACAAATGAATTTGACGACACGACTAAGCGAAGTGAGGACCAAGGTAAAGGAATGTGAGTGTCTTTAAAGTGCCGTAGAATTAATGTAAGTCATCGAATAAAATTAAATTGGAATGCTAAAGATAGCGGAAATCCCAAATGATAAGAACAATTAACTATGACTCATGAACACATAAGGCAAAATGTCTTATGATGTTGGAATATGAGGATGACCCATGCTCTATAGAGAGATATTGGTATCAGGATTGGGTAGTGGAGTTAGACTTCAACACATAAGAGAAGAGAGTGAAGAGTTAGGTTTTATAAGCAAGTAAACAAAATTAATGGAAATACAAGTTTCTGCCTCGGCGGTCCATAATATATAGGGGCCACCTATTTTTAATCAGGGCCGCCCCGATTTATGGACCGCCCCCAGCTGAGATGTTGTTTGAGAAATTTTATCGAACGGAGTGACATTTTAATATGCATTTTTGCTAAAATAAAAATCCCTATAAAATACATTCGGATGAAGTAATTAGTTTTCACGTACACGGAATGGAACATCAGACAAATCGATACTTATATAGAAAAGAAGAACCGATTTATGGGAATGTGTACCATCACTACCTAAAATCTAGACAAATATAATTTACAATCGCGGTTAGGGTAAAAAGAATTATCGACGATGTTATCTTTAGACGCAACTTTTCGAATGGAGATGTTTCCTTTTGAGGACATGTCCGAAGGGTAATGGAGACGTATCCTTCGTATGTTTTGTATGCGAAAAGTAATAATAATAATAATAATAATAATAATAATATAGAGAAAACAACAAAGATGGTAGGCGATGAAGCTTGACAATGTTCAAGACGGATGGTGGTAAACGTATGATAAACTACACTCACAGAGTATTTAGCTCTTCTCGAGCATTGCGAATTTCATAGTAAACAATCACAACACAGGTATACGGTTGTATTAAAGGTGGTATCGGGAAATATGGGAGGAAAGAGATAGCATCTCTATTGATGTAGACTATCATTAGGCATATTTAAAAAGAGCCATTTAATCAAATTAGAGAATGAATATGAGACTATCACTAGTGGTGCTCAATTCAGGCTAAACACGACCATTTTTACGGGTTATACCATGAACCCAACTTCACTCTTGGAAGCAATTTAACCGTTAGGTCAAATTGAATTTCAGTGCTATAAGATTCTCTAGTAGTCATTCTCATGTTAGACAAAATAGAATTCCTATATTTTCCTAATAGAGTGATGCAAAGACAAAATTTTATATTATCTTTTCATAAAGGGCCTAACATGACTCAACTAACATGCTTTAATTCCGGTTCACATAATCCTAATCAAGATGTGTGGAATTCTACGATTGAATGAGAGAGAAAGCAAATTGTTTGTAGGTAACAGAAAAGAAGTGTCACTAGGACCTAGGAGTATGCTTAAAAGTGACAATGTGTAATGCTCTATATTGAGAGTATTTAAAGAATGCACCTTTGCATGTCTTTTATGAAAGAAATCCAATTAAGGTTATTTACCTCAATAGATCTTGTGTTTGTTTCTTTGTAGAAAAATGATTAACTAAATTTAGGTTACAAACTATGTTATACTTTTAAGCAGAATTTACCAGAGAAAGTGTTTAAATCTAATGCCATAAAGGCGGATCGACCTAAACCTAAGATGAAATTAGGACGATGGATCAACGACTCGTGAAGTTGCCACTTTAGGCCAAGATCATTTTCCCATTATTTTGGAGATGGTGTTGATATTAGGTTATTAAAAGAAACTTATATAAGTCATAACAATTCTCGGTTTGAGTTTTCAGAAATGACATCCAAGTCTTGCTCATCAAGTTGAAGTACTTATGAGTTTCCTGATGGAAATTTATAAGTCGTCAATCCTACTCAGAGTGTGTTAAGTTTAGCATGTATAATTTCACCATAGCTAATAACACAACATTTGAACACTTTAGACTTAATGAGATATCTTCATTGCAAGTGTGAGTTAAAATTTGATGACTAATCTTGTTGTCTTACAATCGACTTCGTGATTTCATATAATAACCGAGGATGGTTAAACATGTAGACTCGGAAAAATATCTATGGTCATTTGATTGATATTTCCGTAATCTAGATAAATCATAGTCTTTATTTCATGTTCGTATTCCAATTTTGTAATTAGATTGAATGATGAGATTGATTATCTTTGAATATAATCATCATCATATTCAAAATCCTCTTACGTATTACTTATTGAAAGAAATCACGATTAATGGTTTATCCGATGTCTAACCTTAGATGGTTAAAGGGTTCTTATTTGGTGAAAAAGAAATATTATGCTTATTTGATAAAGTAAGAGAGAGTTTTGATGGGAAAATAGTTTGAGTTTTGAGTTGTGCTTTTGAATTGTTTGAGCAAAGTTACATATGTTGTGCATTTGCTCATGTTTGGTTTTTCAGAAACAACGACTTACCGAATTGCATTGGCAAGGTAAATAACTTGAGTATATTATCGGATGAAATATTCAAGTCTCAATCCTACTTCATGTAGTATTTTATGCATATATTAGTCCACAATATTTGGAACACAAACTATTGACAAGTAGACTCAATAGACATCACTACACAAGTGTGGTTATGATCTGATGCATATTGTTATCAACTTGGAAAGCGATGTTGTTATTTCTTATCAATCGCAGTGAGATTGAGTATGTAGTTTTAAGATAATATCTCTTGTTATATTTTGATATAATCTTAAAGCTAGACAAATAAGAATCCGATTTCTTGTCCATACTTGAAAACTTGTCAATTAGATTCGATAATAATATCAATCATAATTTGAATAATGAATCGATATATGTTTCTAAATCTTTCTTGACCCTCACGAACATTCTTTTTAAAAGAAAACAAATAAAGATTTTCATAGTGTGTCCTATTAATTCTAAGAATAGTTGTGAGGTTAGGTTATGAATAAATGACAAGATAATTTTCTTCTTCAAGATTGTCAATATATATTGTGCATGTGCAACAACTAGTTTGTTTAATATTTATATATGCCTAGTTTTTGACATTTTATGAGTATATTAATGATTTCTTAACCATTTTTATACAACACACATCTTTTATAAAATACTATACGTTTATAAAAAGAATATAATTATGTGTGTATGTTAGAACAAATGCAAGCACAAGAAAAGTTAAATATATATATATTTTCATTTACTTAAATACCAATGTATTAATACAATCTTTTATTTTGTTTAACCAACCCGAGGTCAAACAACACAAGATGATGAAAATATTTATACATTTTGTTGGAAGAGAGATAATGTGTTGGAAATATTGTAATGATGGGTTTTAAAATATGATCTTATGACATTATTTTTCCACACACTTGACAAACTATTTAACCTCATTTCTAATTGGTCACTACACTCAAAATGACCTACAAGATGTTTATGTAACACTGTAAATATAGTAATTTTAATGCCTAATGACGTGCACAATGAATTTTGTCAACTTAACGTAAAGAGATCTGACGTAATTCCTATTAGGCAAATCCGAAAAACTATTAACAAATAAATAGTGTACATGGCAGTGTGTTTAGATAAATAAGTAGCTCAATTACAAGTAGCAACGCTCATTTAATAATATCTATTAACAAAATTAGGATACAAGTAAATACACGTAATCATTTAGCATGCACATAAGAATTTAAAAATTTTCCCGTCGTCGTTTCGTGTATTAAATAACAATGATGTACACTTAGCTTGATTTTGATTCGTAAAATAAAATAATTCCTCCCATTTAAAAATTAATACCAAGATTAAATGTCTTGAAAATATAAATGTACCATTTTTCAAAGATGCATTGACTAGAAATGCTTGGCTTGAAAGAAAAAATAAACTACAAGTTTTACGTCAAGACGAGACATAAAGATTTGACCCCTATGATATTGTTTGCATTTCTGACATTGAATTAATTTAATAATGGAAAATCTTGGAAGTTCTTTAAAAAGAAGTAAACTCAATAAAATTGAAAATGGCGGTGGCACGACTTTCTACTGACTTACGGTTGATTTAATAGAAATAAAAGAGAAAGAAAAAAAAAACAGAAAAATATAAAAAAAAAAAAAAAAAAAAAAAAGATTTTTTTTTAAAGTTTGCCAAAAACTGACAAAACAGACAGGCGCCCCCCCTAAAGGTAACGGCCCCCAGATATATTTGGGGGCCGCCCAAACATTTATGGGACCGCCACCAGAGACCCCAAAACACGTTTTTTGTTTAAAATCATTTGGTGACTTAACTGTAGAACATAAGACTTTAAAAAGTTGTTTCAACACATAAATTTCGTGTTTTAGACATCATTTCTATCCTTACAACTTAGACAAACAAAAGTTGGCACTTCCAAGTTTTTTTGAGAAAATTTTCCTTCAAGCTAGTATACAAAATACATTTAATAACAAAACTATTACGAATCAAATAAAAAAAACACTTTTCATATTTAATCCCCCTTCATGGGTAATTTGATACATGGATCGTACTCTATTTTAAAAACCATTTGTTTTAAAACTAGAGCCGACTTGGCGTTTGATACCAATTGGGAAATCGTAGAAGGGGGGGTGGGTTAATACGTATCCTTTCAAAAACTTTAAAAATAAAGATTACATGACTCTCTGCCGGTGGTCTCATAAATATATGAGGGCCTCCTAGTACATCAGGGGGCCGCCCTATTTAAAGGGATCGCCTCCAGAAGAGGTTTTCAGACTAGATCATTTGTATCAAATCACCAATCAAGTTTGACGCAATATGAGAAGTGTCGATAATGGGATTAAAATAACTAGCGCATATTTTACCAATATATCCACACTCACAATGTTTACTACAAAGAGCTACACAACCATGACTAACACAATATACACAACAATGCACACAATCATTAGCACAATGCAAGTGTAAAAGTAAAGCGATAAATATAAAGACATAAGTAAAGAGAAAGGTAAAAGAAAATGAAAACTGACACGATGATTTATAGTGGTTCGGTCACAAAGCTCCTCTTCGCCCTACTCCACTCATCGAGTATCCAACTCGAGAGTTACTTCGTCATCATCCAACAAGCTCCCTTTCGGCGGAGAAAAACCTTAAACCAATGCTTATAATATTTTCCGACACTAAGCTAGATGTCTAGTCCTTCTTCAGGTACAACCAAACCCATTATGTTTTATGGCCCAACATAACAAACCTTGTGTTTTATGGCCTAAACACATAAACCGCGTTGCTTACATATTTTCCGACACTAAGCTAAATGTCCGAGTCCTGAACTTGCTATGAACCAATCCCCCACTTTACAATGTATTTTAAGGCCTAAAAATACTAACCAACCTACAATAAACCAACCAAATAAATACATCATATTGGGATCTACAACACTACTAAAGAATTAGAAGACATGGACTCGATCTAATGTAACAAGAATGTTTACAAATGGACTAACTAGACTACATAACTTCGAATCTTCAAGATGACCGAAGTTCTTCTCTTGCACTTGAGGAAAGAAGGAAAGAGTAGAAGATTGGATCACATTTAAACAAGATTAAACAAGTTAAATGATCAAAGATTTAGAGAGATTTAGTGAGATCTAGAGAGAGAAAGAACTGAGAGAAATTCGTGCAAAAGGGTTATGAAAAAACTGATTCATGTCATTATTTTTAAATTCAGTTCCATTGTCACATCTGATAATTTAAACCTTATGATTTATTTGGTTTTCTATGCCAGCTATAAAGGTTTTAAGGATCCCACTAGTCTCATCCTTTATGGACAAAAAGAAAACCTAACTAAACCTACTATAGTCATCAGTGACAACAAGGCAATATATCTTATGATTGATACTCCTTACAGATGTTGGCCTAAATAAGTCCATATGCAACATTTGTAAGGGTTAGCTGATAAACCTCACAAGCTTGGTCTTACAAGAGGATTTATGTTGCTTTCCCTTCTGACAAGCAACACAAGTATGGTCATTTTCAAAAAGTTTTTAAGGCAATCCTCTTACAAGGTTTCCCCTCACAAGTTGGTTCATAGTTTTAAAGTTTATATGACCAAGCCTCATATGCCATAAATTAGACTCATCTATTATAGCATTTGCAAATGAACAAGTCAAACCTCCTGAAGGAACAACATTCTTTAGATCAAAACTGTACATGTTGTTCTATTTGGGAACTTTAAGCAAGACTTGACTTTCATCAAGTAACTTAAAGTCAGGAGATAGAACAAGACATTCAGTCTCAGTGAAAAGAACACTGTTTTTTTTGTCACACATTTGTGAGACAGAGAAAAGGTTAAACTTAAGTTCCTTTACAAAGTATACATCTTCAAAGTCTAATTTACCAGTCCTAATTTTACCTTTTCCAGTAATTTTACCTCCTTTAGGACTTCCTCCAAATGCAACAAATCCACCATCAATCTCTTGATAATTTGTAAGAAAGGACTTGTTTCCAGTCATATGCCTAGAGCATCCACTGTCAAAAATCCCTTGATCTGTAAAGTATATTGTGGATTACCCTTCACTCAAAATAAGAGAATTAGTTTCTCTTGGGGACCTAAGCCATTACTGACTTGAGTCTGCCTTGTAGATCAACATAGTCAAATTTTTTAAGCATGTATGATCCAATGTCTTTGGAGTTATGGTCAATAACATTTCCTGTTGGTCTCCAAATCTAGTATGCTGAGGACTTAACAACATTTTCCCTATTTCCCTCAATAGCGCTAACTACTTCTTTTGACCCAACAGTAGTTACATTGTTAACCCTAGCAGTATTAACTATTTCATTAAAATTATTAGTTTTAGCTGCTAATTTTTTGTTAAAAGCCCTTCTTACTGGTGAATGTTCTTTAAGAATATGTTGTCGGTAATGCATCATTCACTTTTGGTTTAGGGGCTACAGTATTAACAGGCCTGTCAGTAATAATTGATGCTACTGCTCTTGGAGAGCTTTGCTTAGCAGCATTAACTGATACTTGACTTGACTTTGTTGCAACTGCTGTTGGAACAAAATTCCTTTTAGGATGTGGGTGAGTAAATTTATTTTGGTGGTTCACCCTCTGAGCATTGTTCCATACTGGTCTAATTTCCCTTTAACCAGTAACCCTTCTTTTATTATTCAACAATGGTTTTTCTACCATTTTATTATCATGAAAATCACAGTCTTTGATTAAATGGTTGAAACATCCACATACAAAACAAGCTTTCTTTATAAACTCAAAACCATTCCTTAGTTTCTGAGTCATCATCCCATTCTAGTTTCTTCTATTACCCCCAAGGACTTTGACTTTTCCTGGGATAATCTACTTGCCTATGTATGTTTTCCTTATTAACAGATTTCACATTCTCACCAGATTTAATAAAATTAATTTTAGTAAACTTTGGTTTTGTCTGATCAGATTTAGGTCTAAACACACTATCATTATCACTATCAGTGTCCCATTCTTCAATGATAGGAGCACTAGGCCTAACAGTTTTAGGCTTTTCTACAATATCCTTACTAGTCTTAGATATACTAGTTTCAGTTTCACTCACTTTAGTCTTATAGACAGAATCATCTAACCCAACAAAGGATAAGTCAAGTCTTGAGGGCATGTAGTTCCCAGTGTAGGGAGGGGGAACTGCATGAAACCCTTCATCAGTTTTGAATCTATCATTTACTAGACTATCATCCACATCACTTTCTCTACTGTTAAACACACTATGAACCACTTCACTCTCATTCATTTGACTATCATAACCAAGACCAGTTTTGTCTTTAGCAGTTATTTGACTATCAATCAGTTTAGTTAGATTCTTTGACGATTCTTCAAATTTTTCTAGTTTAAGTTTTAAATCATCTTTCTCTTTTAAAGCTTCTTCTAACTAATTTTTAAGGTCTTTGATAGAAATATCTTTCACTTGGACATCATACTTTAAAAATGCAATATCTTCTTCATAAACAACTTCATTCTTTTCATGAACAACTATTCTAGCTTATAATGATTCTAATCCTATTTATAACCTATTAATTATAGATTAGATTTATTAAGAGCTTCAAGCTATTGATCATACTATTTTTGAAGAGTTTCATATGATTTTAAGCAATCTTTAGAGCAAGTATGTACCTCAGAGTCTGAACTTGATGAACCTTGAGATGTATAGGCCATTAGAGCAAAGTTTGTGATGCCTTCTTCAGCCTGAAAGCTCTAATCATAACCACCTATCCCATCATGAACAACCAAGGCATTTGTAGTAGATGTATCCACTGGTGCATTCCTTCTTGGAGCATCTCTATTTCTATTCCCATGATTCCTTGGTGCCTTGCATTCTCTAGCAAAATGACCTCTCATATGGCAGCAGTTGTAGCATTCAACCTTTATCCTGTCAAAGCCAACAGTCTCTTTGTCATTTAAATCCATCTTCTTTCCCGTCTTCTTTATGAACCTCTTAACTCTCATGGTAAGCATTACTACTTGCCATTTGAGATCCATTTCTTCAAGATCATCAGCATTAATCTGTTCTAAATCTTCATAGTCCAACTGTGGGGCATTGGATTGGTTGGAAAAGAAACAAAACATGACATCATCAATATATGATGCAGTAGAAGCTTGATCCTTAGAACTAGCAGCAAAAACACTATGAGCAGTATTAACTGTTTCATTAGTAATGCTAGAGTTATTTAAGGAAACAAAAGCTACATTCTGAGAATTTGAGCTTGACCTTGATTTGCCTTTGATCTTAGATTCATACACCTTCAGATTATTATACAAATCATCCATGCTAAATGTGTCTAGATCAGATTTGTTTCTCATGATTAATGCAATATTGTTCCAAGTTGATGGTAAACTTCTTAACAACTTCAAATTTGCATCCTCCTGAGAGATAACTTCACCATGGATTTCAAGTTGACTGATAAGCTTTTGAAACCTATCATAGGTTTTATCCAGTCCTTCTTGACTTGATGCAGTAAAGTTTTCATAATTCTGCTTGAGAATGATCTTCTGCATCTTCTTTGATTCCTTGTTGCCTCCAAACCTATTCTTGATAGCTTCCCATAGGTACTTTGCATCCTTGCAGGCATGAAACTTTAGTAGGTGCTCATCAGGTATGGCTAGCATAAGAGTGCTTTTTTGCTTTTAGTTCATTTTTCCTTGCTAGCTTTTGATCAACAGCACTAGCACTAACTGATGCAATTAGTGAAACTAAATAACCATTTACTATTAACTCCCAAAGGGCATGATCAGTAAAAGTAAGGTATTGTTCCATCCTCATGCTCTATAGATCATACTCCCCAGTTTTAAGTACTTGAAGTTTTAGTGCAGACACTGTTTGGGTAGTTTCTGACTGTGATTCTATCTTCTCTTTGATTATGAGATCTTGTGTAGATATAGTGTTCTTCTTATTCAAAGTTTCTCAACAAGCTATGATACCACTTGTTGATCCCTTTTGAACAGATCTTACTTAGCTTGTTAAAGGTTAGTTGTATTGGATAGATCCAAAACAACTATAATAGAAACTAAGATTGTGAATACTACAAACTATGCGAAAACTAGTTTATAATACTAAGAAGAACAATGAAACAGTAAAACAAGATCTTGCTAAACTTTCAATATATTAAACATAATCAAAGTAACAGAATAACCTTGAAACCATGAATACTAACTATTAGAAAATGATTTCTAGATCTATATATTTCTAACTATGCCTTAGGGTTTCTTTTATACACCAAGAAACCCTAATGGGCTTACAAAACGCGTCAAGTGATCAATGCATATCTATTCCTAATATATCTCATGCATATCACTTTAGCAGTACTAACTATATAACTAACAGTACTAACTATTATAACTAACAGTATTAATAAACTGGTAGTACTAACACTTTGTACTGCCAGTACTAACTATAACACTAACAGTACTAATGACTTAGACTGTTTTCTCTAATCTTCACCAGCAGTAGTTTCTTTAACCAGTAGTAGAAACTTGAGAGGCCTTTATTCCCAACAGGAACACATTACATTTCATAACTTGGCAAGTCAACTTGTTAGGTGTGCAACCATGACAAACTTACGCATGCTCTTATCTAAGCCGAAAGATCCTGATTCCAAGTATCGGTATCTTACCGTTACTCTTCTTTGCTAGAAACCACCAGATATGTGAAATCATCCGTATCTTGGCGGGGCATCACAAGTTTGTGTTTGCAGCCATGGCGGGTTGCTACCTCTTTATAACTATATTACTAAAAGGCAGCGCCTAGAGTTGCTTTAGAAGTCAGGATTTTGAGAATAATATTAAAAAAAGTTACATAACCCCGATCTCTTTCTCTCTTTCTAGAAATTGTGATGTTACACTATGTTGATGATCCAATGACCTTAACGGGTGCTTCTATAAGTTACATTCTCTTAATGTTTTCGCTGACGACGATGAGAATTTTTTTCGTATTGCATATGGCATAGAACCTTATCTGGCCTGTGAGAAATGAGGGTTGTTTGAAGCATGACATGTTGATGTGGCATTTCTTAGGCCAGCTGGTGTGACACTTATGTTTTCGTGCACATAGACGTCCAACATGCGTGGCACATCAGCTGGTCTAACAGATGTTTAAAAGAAAAGGTTGTGGGCTTAACTCTGTTTTCTTTTTGTTTGCTTGTTGGGAGTATGATGAAGTTTAGTTATTTGTCTTTATTGACCATCCCTAGACTCAATGTCAGAAGTTAACAACATCGATACAAAAATTGAAATTACATCTCTTTGGTTGTTGGCTTCTTACTTGGTGCTTGGAATGATCTTTAGAGTGTGCTATGAGTTTTGGTACTTTCACGCGTTGTTAAATGTAGAGAATGACTTCTATTTCAGCATACGTGACAGTTACAAAACCCTTGCCGTATATTCGGATGCTATATTATGCTTGGTAATCACACTTTGATAAAGCAATGATGAATATGAGCACTCTGAACAAAATGCGTAAAAGCTCGTAACTTAGCTAGGCAACCTATTAGCTATGCAGCCATAACAAACTTATAAGAGCTCTTATCTGTGCCAATATATCGTTTCTTATAAAAAAAATTAGTCATGGTTATGCAATAATGACGCGGCAGTGACGGTGGCAGCCATGAATGAATTTGCGTTTTGATATGTTGTCTTTGTGTTGCACCGACTACTGATAGAAGAGATCATGCCACTAAATAGTATCACCATCATCTTGTGGTCCTACAATATACAATTTATCAAACCTATGAATTCACCAACATTATTTTTGACGTTTTAAAGCAATGTTTTTTCAGGTGGTCAAATAAGCACGAGTTTTCAAGGGATACCATTGGAGGATTTTGATTTGTATATCAAGCATTAACGATTGTCAATTACAATTTTGTATATTTTTTATCTGTTATGGGCTAGAAATCTTTGTATTTTGAACAAGTGAACAAGTGAAGCTTTGGGCTTATGTAACAAATACTTTGTTAAATCCAATGTATCGGTTTTTAAATGACTTTTTGGTCGTTCTATATATATCTTGTGTTATTGATCTATGAAGTAACACGCCCCGAACCCTTATTCCGCTGCGACCCAATTTGGGGGTGTTACAAAGTATGTACCTCAAAGTCTGAACTTGATGAGCTTGATGAGCTTGATGAACCTTGGGATGTATAGGCCATTAGAGCAAAGTTTGTGAGTCCTTCTTCAGCGTGAAAGCTCCAATCATAACCACCTATCCCATCTTGAACAACCAAGGCATTTGCAGGAGTCTCCACTGGTGCAATCCTTCTTGGAGCATCTCCGTTTCTATTCCCCTGATTCCTTGGTGCCATGCATTCTCTAGCAAAGTGACCTCTCATGTAGCAGTTGTAACATTCAACCTTTGTCTTATCAAAGCCAACAGTTTCTTTGCCATTGAAATTTAGATTCCTTCATGTCTTCTTTAATAATCTTTTCACCCTCATGGTAAGCATAGCCACCTGCCATTTGAGATCCATCTTTTCAAGATCATCAGTATCAATCTGCTCCAGATCTTCATTGTCTAATTGTTGACTATTAGATTGATTAGCAAAGAAGGAAAACATGACATCATCAGCATAAGTTGAGGAAGAAGCTTGTCCCTATGAACTAGCGGTAGAAACTTCATGAGCAGTATTAACTGCTTCATTAGTAACTAGCTATATTTTTTGAAGATACCAAATCCACATTCTGAAGTTGAGGTGTGAGCTGATTGGCCTTTAATCTTAGCTTACAATACCCTTCAAATTATTGTACAAATTATCCATGCTCAATGTGTCTAGATCAGATTTGTTTCTCATGATTAAAGTAATATTGTTCCAAGCTGATGGTAGACTTCTCAGCAACTTTAGATTTGTATCTTCCTGAGAGAAAACTTCACCATGAATTTCCAATTGGCTGATGAGTTTCTGAAACGTATCATAGGTTTTATCTAGTCCTTCAGATCTTGATGCAGCAAAATTATCATATTATTGCTTCAGAATGGTTTTCTACATTTTCTTTGATTCCTTGTTGCCTCCAAAACTGGCCTTGATTGCTTCCCATAAGGTCTTTGCATCCTTGATTCCATGAAACTTTAATAGGTGCTCATCAGGAATGGCCAACAACAGAGTGCTTTTTGCTTTCAATTCATTCCTTCTTGCTAGCTTTTGTTCAACAGTTTTAGGAGGAATATCTTCAGTACTAGCACTAGCTGATGCAATTAGTGAAACTAAATAACCATTTACTATTAACTCCCAAAGGGCATGATCAGTAAAAGTAAGGTATTGTTCCATCCTCATGCTCCATAGATCATACTCCCCAGTTTTAAGTACTGGAAGTTTTAGTGCAGACACTGTTTGGGTAGTTTCTGACTGTGATTCTATCTTCTCTTTGATTATGAGATCTTGTGTAGATATAATGTTCTTCTTATTCAAAGTTTCTTAACAAGCTATGATACCACTTGTTGATCCCTTTTGAACAAATCTTACTTAGCTTGTTAAAGCTTAGTTGTATTGGATAGATCCAAAACAACTATAATAGAAACTAAGATTAAGAATATCACAAACTATGAGGAATCTAGATTGTAATACTAAGAAGAATAATGAAATAGTACACAAAGTTTTACTAAACTTTTAGCCTCAATATAAAATGATCACTTTAAATAGTGATAGGGTTACAAAATAATCTTGAAGCTATGAACTATGACTGCTATGAAAACTATATAAAACTTATATGAAAACTGATATCTAGATCTATGCCTTAGGGTTCCTTTTATACACCAAGGAAAACCCTAATGGACTTACAAAACACGTCAAGTGATCAATGCATATCTATTCCTAATATATCTCATGCATATCACTTTAGCAGTACTAACTATATAACTAACAGTACTAACTATTATATCTAACAATATTAATAAACTAACAGTACTAACACTTTGTACTGTCAGTACTAACTATAACACTAACAGTCTTAATAACTTAGATTGTTTTCTTTAATCTTCACCAGCAGTAGTTTCTTCAACCAGTAATCAAAACTTAAGAGGCCTTTATTCCTAACAAAACCCTAAAAGGGTTTTCAGTTTTCTTGTTTCTCTTGTTTGGCGATTCAAGATCTTCACGAGGTGTTTGTTGGTGTTTTCCTAGCTCGATTGAAACTATAAACCCTAACTAGGGTTTCTTGTTATTCGGTTCTAAATTATTGGTTCGGTTTAAAACCTTAACCAAATTTGGTTCAAGGTTATTCGGGTTTATTGATATTCGGTTCAAGTTCAAGTGGTGCGTTTGGAATTAGTTATAACACGTGGTGTTAGTTCGTGAAGGTAGACTAGCAATCAACTCATACTCGGTTGATGTGTTTGTATGAGCAACCGTAGAGGCAGTAATTTAACTGCTTATTCAGGATCTAAAGTTTAAAGGTTAGTTTACTTCCCTTTTATTATGTGTTAATCTTTGTGCTAAAACTAGATCCATTTCGCTACGTACTCGTAGCTAAACTGGTTACCTAGTGTCTTAAATCCCAACAGTGGCATCACGAGTCAACTCGTTTTGGCATTAGGGTTACACTTATGAATTATATCATGTCTTAAATTGTACACGCCTAGATTTAATTCATATGCTTGATCTGCTGCGTTGTATGTTTTATTTAATGTTTTCTTGCAAATATGGCAAAGATTATGCAAATCCTTGCTATAATTAAATAAAATAAGTAAGATCTAGATCTTGAAAACTATTAAGTGTTAATAAAGATTAAAAAGGAATAAAATTAGATTGTTAATCTAGCATATTTGCTTCCTTTTTAGAGTAAATCACACTATATATTTAAAAGATCTTGATTTTTATATATGGTAACTAAAATCTTTTATTTTTGGTTGTGAAAACTAAGATATTGTGTCAGATTAGGTCGTATTTGGGTGCGAGCCTTCCGGCCCAGTAACCGACTCAATCTCTTGGGGGTTGAGGTTTGGGGACGATCTTAGACATTAATGAAAACCTATGATGGGTGGTATAGTGCTCCAATGGGAAACTCGCGTATAACGCGGTAGTTGTACTTGTGTGTACTTGTGGTTTAGTGTGTGATGTCCTCTTTTAGGTGTTTAGTCGGTAATGGCATAATTGACTTATTACTCGGTGCTCCCTAATATGGTATGCAATATTGGACTAGTAACTCTTGGAATAAGATGAGATTAAAACGATCGAGGAATTACACACTAAATACATGGTTCAGTGTGACCTATTATTTGGTTCGGTGCAAAGTGTGATTGTGAGAAAATTAGAGATGACTGTTAAACTAGGAAGCGTGATTTCAAGAATATAGTATAACGAACGTGTATGGATTTGGGTTGGGGAAGATGGCTCATCCACTAGAAGCAAGACTATAAGAGAAGTTTAAGGCGAGTGTCTACAGCCTAAAGAATCTGAGTTTTTAATACGCTGTCGCCTCAGACCTGTGTTCTTGGGCTTCTGTGGCGTCGAGTTGGAGGTTACCATGAAACCAATTTAACACTACATTGTCATTTAATAAAAGAGATTTTTTTAAATTAGGCGATATAGTTGTTTGCATCCTCTTTGTCAGACACGCAGTTAACTCTTTTATATGTATTTAATTCAACTCCAATGTATCGAATGATACACGGGTGGCATTTTGGCGGGGCCCGCTCGGTCAGACCGCTATCACGCCTACCTAGGCTATGACGTTGTCAATGTCTGGAACTCTAAGTCAGGGGCAAACCTCGTGCTGCAACTTAGAAGGAGAACTTAAACAGCCCTCTGACTTTGATTACGTGTTTACTAAGGTTCAGACCGTCTCATACATCTAAGGAGGCATCATTAGGCAATTAAATGCTCGCCTTACCTCTGGGCCCGACGGTAGTTTTCGTATTGTCAACTTGTAATAAGGTTGTGAGTCCAAGTTGGTCTTTAGTCTTAAGTAGTAAATTTAATTATGTAGTTATTTCTATAAAAGATTTTATGAATCGAAAATACAGATTAAAATTGATCCTGTTTTCGATAAGGGTAGATACTACCACCGTAGAAACATAAGTCGTGATTCAGGTCGGTGTGGTAAATAAACAAAAATTAACTATAAAACCAACTTCATGAAATGAGATCACAATCTCGGAGTGTGTTATCTACTGAAGAGAAAGTGACCATCTGTCTGGGAGGGCAGGCCAAGCCTACTATGCCATGCAACCGCTGGGGCCAAGCAAATCCCCGGGATTCGACCAGGCATCAGCGTGTGTCAACTCAGAAAGAAATTCTACTGGCTTATCTTAGGACCATGGACCCAAATAGCAAGTAGACATCTGGAACACCTTGGTGTCTTATATATGCTTAAAGAACGTGAAAACTTGTAATGTAACATCAAGCAAGTCAGAACTTCTTCAACCGTACAGAATCCACGCGTGTAAACAAGAAGAAGGAGTCTATTACCGTACGGTCTCAAATGAAACTACAGAACAACTTACACGTCCCCGTCAGGCGATGACTCAAAACTTATTTGTTTCAGCGTTATGCTTTTTCACTAAGAAGGACGATGAAGGTTTGTGCAAACTATAACATGGCATAGCAGTGAAAGACCTACTGGAGGTTGATTGGAGCTTAGCGACTTGACAAACGCTGCCTCTAAAAGAGTTGCACCCGCTCTATCAGCTATAAGAGCAGAAAGGAGATCCATAAAAAACCTTAAAGAACAAATCGCTAAGGCTGCTAAGGGAATCAGGTATACAAAGCAAATATTAGTCTATCTCCTTCCGTGCCACATTTTGCTCCCAAACCCAAGACTCCTCCAACACCAAGAGGAGTAATCAGGCGAGACGCGATCTGCCACCTACGGTGTAAAGTAGAGCATTGGAGAAGAATTGCCCCGTGTAGTCGCCCTGGTGAAACAAATTGATAGGCTATCTCTAGGAGATAGGACTTCAGGAGGTTCCATTCATAAACGTCTACTCTTTTCTTAGTACTTCTTGGGTTTACGATACGTGTGGGGTACTCCCGAGCTTAGAAAATCGCAGGGTGCTCAGGGGAAGAAAACTGAATCATAATCCGTTATTCCGTACGTGGCGATGGTCCACGGCAGCATTAAGTATTGGAGTATAATGGCTTTGTGTCGTCCGAGTGACTGTTTAAACGTACACAAGTGGGCATTATGCTCCCGCATAGTGACACGAGGCTGCATTTTCATTGTCAGGTCTACAGAGAGGGGGGGTGTGAACCGGCTTTGGTATTGGATATTGCTATGCGATTCTATCGAAATAATGTGATTTGTTTGAATGCCATCCCACTGAGATGACATTTATGAATTGTTAGGGGTAAAGACCATAAAAAAAGTATTCACATATCAAATTGCACTAAACTTGGCGAATCGGGACGTCTACACAACAATATTGCACGGTAAACGTATGGTACTATGCCAGGTTGGGGTAAAATGATTGTTATGCAGCCATCTATTTTACTTTTATGATGTACATACTTTTAATGTCGTCTGCCTCGGTGTATCTATCACCTTCCAGGTTAGTGAAGCACTATTTGACCCTTCAATTTACACACGCGGATGTTAACGCGCGAGGTAATATTATAGGAGTCTAATAATACACACGCAGGGTCACACAAGACTCCAACTAGACCCAATCAAAAATTTGCAACAGCGATCTAGATAAAGAAATGACATGGCTACACAGGTAATCATAAAACAGCATCAAGGTAACCTACATTGTGCATAAAGTACCCTACTTTAAAATGATAAGAACTGTTGTTAGAAACTTAGCAAACAACTCTAACTCAAGAAACGATAAAACAAAGATAGTAGGTTGATTGGTGTTTACTCAATCCATTAGTAATTCAAACAAAGATGAAACAGTTTGGACTTGGGTTTTACCAACGCTATTTCTAACAACGAAAAAAAGAGGTGTGCAGGGTGTACGCAGGTCCTTTTGTCAGGATAGTGCAATGGGTGTAAAAAAGTACTCAGAGTGAAAATGCTTACGGGGGGCACGATAGTTGGTAAGAAATGAAATCCCAACTGTAGACTCGGGACTTGAGACCAAGTTGAAATCCATTTCTTCAACTGAATCCCTCTAAAACTCAGTTTGTAAGGGACGGAAAAGGACGACATAAGTCTAGAGTATCGATTATTCACACCCTTGAGGAAATCCACAAGGAAATTATGCAGGTGGAAGAGTAAAAGGGGTCTTAAACCACTATTAGGTCAATTTATTATATAAAAATAGTTAACGTTTTTTTGTCCTGGTGTGTACCGGGGTAACGAGTTTTATATCCAATAGGTTGACTAAAATAACATCTGTCAGTTGTGAACGACCGTAAGGTGAGTTGGAGACGATTTTGTGTATATTTTGAGGACGTGTTATCTTTTCGGTCTTGTCTTTGAGGTCTTAAAAATAGCTCTGAACTTGAATTGAGTTGAGATCGCTAGTTTAATTAAATGAAGAGAGGTTGGTGTGAATTTAATACAAGGGATTTTATGTATTTGTGAGTTTTAAGTCATAAATTCGTTATATAGGTCAAAATGGGTTTTTGTTCTAGATATTACAAACATTCAACTTTTGTCGAGCCTAATGTCCTAAACTGTTTAGGTTTCAATGGTTACAGGGACTATCCAACCGGTGTTTAAATTGTAACCCTACCTTGGGGGTAGCCATTTGTGGAGGGGTTGAGTCCCTGCTAATTGTCAGCGTGCTTGTGACCGTTGATAGATTTTGTGATTTTAAAAACATTGTATAGTTTTTAGTAATCCCAAGAATAAATTAATCCATTCAGGTTTACATAATGTCATACACATATCAATTCACGCAGACATTTCCATCGATCCCCAGGGTCCATTAACTAATTGGATACTTGTGTGAAGTTGGTTGAATCCAGTAGGCCCATCTAACTTAAACAGTAATGAATCACACGCATGTTTCTAAATTGTGTGTTCGGTTATCACAATGAGGCTGTTAAGGGTGATGGTCTGGGGCGTGTTGAGTGAATGTATGATAGTACTTGCAATTAACATGGTGGGTGCTTGTTTGAGTATTTGGTCACCATGCATCTTCATCGCAATCGCCAACTGTGTGACAATCTGCCAGCGTGGTGGTTTCTGTTGGAAAAAACCCGCTCACCTGTGAATGTAGAATTTCCATCAAAAGTAGATAAAGTAACTGTCGTCTAGTGAGTATATGCAATAGCTAATTGATAAGGAGTGAATTTTCTGGTGAGTGAAGAAGTAGTTTATTTGTTGCCCGTAAAGATTATTCTGGATAGTGGTTTAAGGTGTTTTAAATTCTGATGCTCAGAAAGGAATAGTAATTGTGTAAAAAAAGGAGGTTGTTGGGCTATTTAGGAGTCCAGTTCGTGTTGGTGAGTTAAATGGGGTGATGGTAGGATAGTGACATAGAAGAGATCGTTTTGAATTATTGTTAGTGAAAGAAGATAGTGAGACAGCCTCGGTTTGATCATTGTCTAATGGAGGAAGAAGTAGTATAAAAATTAGAACTCAAATGATACCGAAACCTAAGCAGAAACCGTTGCTAAAATGGTTGAGATGCAACTTTCTTGAGTAGGATTAACTCTGCATTGGATAGGGTAAATAGGTATGATTATGTAGGTAAGCTTAGCAGAAGTGCAGGATCATTTGTGATCATTCCCAAGCCATGAGCCTTTTATATAAATGGAAGGTGATGATACCAGTATTGGTAAAGGGTATGAAAGTCCAACAATGAAAAGAGCTTGGTCCTTGTTTAGCAAATGGATATAAGTTGTATTATGATGTTAATACCCCTAAGAAACTACATGCTAAATGTAGTAAAGATTCAGTAGAAAGGAAATGTCCTTTTAGATTATGGGCATTATAGATGTCAAGGGAAAGATCTTTCTAAATTAAAACTCTTGTTGATCAGCATGCATGTTCTAGGACATATGAGTATGGGACTTTGATTACAAGTGATTGGATTGCTAGGAATTATGCCAAAAAGATTATGATCAATCCAAATATTAAGATTAAGGAAAGTGTGGAATTAATTTTAAAGAAATACAAATGTAAGGTCACTCTTAGTCAAGCTAGAAGAGGAAAGAAGAAAGCTTTAAACCAATACCAGACATGCTTAGAGGATCACTATGGAATGTTATGGTCTTATGCCTCAGAGATTTTGAATTCTAATCCATGGAGTACTTGTAAGTTAGGTGTTGATAACATGCCTGATGGAAAGAACTACTTCAAGACATTCTATGTTTGCTTTAAGGGTGTGAAACAAGGATGGTTACAAGGGTGTAGGAGGGTCATAGGTCAGGATGGCTGCTTTCTAAAAACAATATGCAAAGGGGGATTGTTGTCAACTGTTGGAAGGGATGGAAATAATCAAATCTATCCCATTGCATGGGCAGTTGTCAGTGTTGAGAACAAGAAAAATTAGAGTTGGTTTATCAAATGCTTGATTGATGACTTGGGTATAGATTCTGGTGCAGGTCTTACTGTCATTTTAGATCATCACAAGGTATGAATGTCTATACTTTTAGATTAAAGGTATTCATTTATGTATTTATACTTAACCATTATTTGTTTCTTTGAGGGACTGATAGAAGCTGCTAAAGAAATAATTCCTTTAGCAAAACACAGACAGCTTGCTAGGCATATTTCAAAAAGAAGTTCAATGGTATTGTGTATAGCAACCTTTTCTGGAAAGCAGCTAAGGCAACTTACCTAGCTAAGTTTCAAAGGATAATGTCTGAGATGAGGGTGGGTGGGGTTAGGACTAGAGGGGGTGGTAGTCAAGGTTCTACAAGTTATAGGGGGTGGGTTAGGACTAGAGGGGGTAGTAGTCAAGGTTCTGCACAAGGTTCTGCACATAGTTCTGCAAGTGTTGGTGGTAGTTAAGAGTCTGCTAGTGGTATTCAAGGGTCTGCTAGTGGTATTCAAGGGTCTTAAGTGATCAAAAGAGTTAATGGTAAAGCAGTTAGGCAAAGAGGAAGGGGTGATGGATCAAAATCATTGGATATGGTGTTTCATGGGATCCTATTGATGGAGAGACAATGATAGGAGTAAGTGATGTTAAATTTTTTCATTGTATTTATCCATATATTTGGTTGTTTTACCTTAACATTTTGTTGACTATATGCAGAATATGCAAGGAATACGAGTCGTTGCATGGCCATATGATGGAAGCCCAACTGATCTGTTAGGTGCTGATGAAATTCCATTGACTGGTACATAACCAATGGCATCACAAGATCTAATTGATGAACCTGTACCAAATGTTCCTGCACCAAATCAACCTGTACCAAATGTTCCTGCACCAAATCAACCTGCACTAAATGTTCCTACACCAATCATGAGGAGGGAGTCTGAAAGAATCAAAATGATAAGTTTAGCAAGCCTGTCTTACCTGGACCAGGATTGACACTAGAAGATGCAATGCTTGTTGAATAGCTCTTCTGTTTTATTAAATGTATTTGAACAAAACTGTATTTGCCCTTATTTTGTATCTGCTAGTGGCAATTAAACTTAAGATGGTAAACTCACGATGGTAACTTAACTAGGTTTGGCTGTTGTATAGCTTAACTTTAGTATCTACTGATGGATGTAATTATTTTGTATGACTTGGCAATGGAATGAATGAATGTTAGTTTTTTTAACTATTGATGGATGTCATTATCTAGTATCTACTGATGGATGTCATAAGGTGCAAGAACATATACAAAACTTTATATTTCATTCATAGCAAAATATGATTACATTAACCTAATACCATTACAGAAAAGACCTACCAATACCAAATAAAAGCTACATAAACCTAATACAACACCAAAAGCATAAACCTAATACAACTACATAAACTTAATAAGGACCATAGCCACCACCAAAAGCATCAACACCTTGTTAAAAAATGCAACCCGACCCTTTTCAACATTCACTTGCACCAATTCATCTTGAGCAGCCCTCAAATCATCTTGAGCAGCCCTCAAAACATTTTGAGCAACCCTCAAATCATTTTGAACAATCCTTAGATTGGAATGAAGAAGATACATCCTTTTTTGATACCACTCATTTGGTAATTCACAATCCACCCACCTAAAGTAATTGCAATTCAGGTTAGGATCCAAGTAGTTAGGGCAACCAAGAAATCGTCGAGCTGGGTTGTCCCTTGTCCATGAAGTTCTGCATGTAGCTAATAATCCACACCAACAAAGATTGTTATTTGCCATTTTGAGGGTTATGCTTAATTAGGGATCTTGAAAGTAAACCCTAGATGAGTGAGGAGGATTGGGTAAAAAAATTTAGGGGTAAGGATGACCCTTTGTTTGTTTATAAAGATTAAATACAAGTGGAAAGCTGACTTGGCTAACGGGTCCCACAAAAATCTGACGTGGATAAGTAAATAACAAAATCAATCGGTTGCCAGTATACGGGGTAACTTGATTGAACACACTTTAGGTGTTCAGTTTCCTTACAGACAAACTTTGATAGTTTAGTAACCCAATTGAACAAAAAAAAATTAATAACTTAGGCAAACAAAAGTTGAAAGTTTGGTAACCTATCTAACAAAAAACCCTTTAGAATGGTATGCATTACGTGGTTCCTGTCATCATAATTAGCGTATTAACTACTAACAAAAATGTAAGATACATAAAAAAAGTATTCACATATCAGCCGCACTAACCTGGCCAATCTGACGTGTACAAAGAATTACTTGAACCCATCTAGATTTATTGGACAATAAGAAATATAAAATGATATATATGCATGACTCTCAGATATGTTGATACCTTAAGACGATACCGGATCTTCTTCGTCTGTGTAGCAAATATACATACATGGCTAGATGGAAAAGATTTGAGCTATGTTTTTCATTGGTATTATATCTCTCCGTTGAGACATCATCAGTTAGCAAATGTAAGAGTTGATCAAGAGGAGTGCAGGCTGTGCAGCAACAACTCATGCTCTTTGAATCTGCAAGCAAAACATGAAGAGTGGCTATATGCCTATATGTGTCGCAACTTTGCGACTTCGAATAGTTTGTCGCTAAATGTGTCACTACAGAGCTGTTTATTTGTAGTGCAAATTCCGGCCATCTTGCTACTTGCTAGATGCGCGGTTATTGAAACTTTACCTTAAAATGCATGCCACGTACTCTACACATGGCTATAAATATCGCTTTTCTTTGTAAGATGCTTATCTTTTTATAAATAATTAATAGGGTATTTGGTATTGCTTATTTTTCTCAGCTTACGGATACTTTTGAAAAGCTTTATTCCTTAACACAAGAAAAATGACAGGCTTAAAAAATATGTCAAAGATTATGCGATGACAATCTTAGACATATTATTGAACTATAATCAAAGGTCAAAATATGTGTCTCAGATACTCAACAATAACAATACTCAATCCTGCTGGAGCGGGCTATGAGGAGGTACAATGCAGACAAATCATACCCTTACTGCAAAGTAAACCTGAGATTAGTGGACTGCTCCAGAATGACATCAGACAAAGTGACTCAGATATTAGTCTTCTTTATTGATAAGTTATGGAATTGCTGTATGGATAATGATTCCTTTTAAGTAACAAAGTTTTGAGCTCAGATGTTACGCATTAGGCATTATAAATGAAAATGACGATGCACAAAACATATATACTTTATTCGTTTATAAATATAGCAAAAGAAAACAAGACGTACAAAACAAACATTATTGAACCAAAGACGGTAAAGCTTACGAGTAATAGATAATCATTCTATAAAAACATAGGTGTTTAGAAGTTTGACTGAATTTCATCAATCACTTTTTTGTCAACTTGAAAGGCCCTTGCAAGAATATCATCAGAGATATTGGGGTTTGATCCAAAAACGGCATTTGCAATGGTAATGACACCTGGATTTTGACTGCTTAAAGCGGCAATAGCAACTGCATAGCCATTTCCAACATTTTGTTGAAAGTGAATTAGACCTTCTGGAAACACGAAAACATCACCTTTCTCAAGACGTTTTGTGAATAGCTTGTTGTCAGTGTTAGATGTGACAAAACCGACTACACTACAAGAAATAGGAGAACAGGTGACGGACTTTCCCCTGGCGACATATGTCGCTGGGGAATATGCACTAAACGACAAAAATAGATCATACGTGGCACCAATTCCCGTAGAAAATTTAGTCAAAGTAGTCTGAACTCGCCGGGGATAAGGTCGTTAAAATATGACCAAACATTTCTACGTAAAACGTGGCGGGAAATTTTCCCGCTTACTTTTCCCCGGCGACACGTCGCTGAGGATTCTTTTGTTTTTTTTTTTAAAGATAATTAGTGTTAATTACGTTTGTTGTGACGTGAACAAACTTTTGCCCAGCGACATGTCGCTGGGGATAACTGTTTAGGCTTTTAATTTGCGCAATTGGGCTTCTGGTTTGAGCTTTAGTATTAGGAAATTAGGCTTCTGATTTTTTTGGACAGTTTCCCCGGCGACATGTAGCCGAGGAAAGCCTTTGACTTTGTTGACTTTTAATTAAACTACGTTTTTTAGGTTTGTTTCGGTCCGATATTCCGTATATTTTAAGAAAATATATATATACGTTTTTAAGGTGATATCGTTATACATAAACACATTCATATCGTTATACATCAACACATTCATATCATAAAAGTTTAAACAAAGTCTTCACATATAATAAAAAAACATACGAATTACATTGCAAATGACAAACTACTCGAAATCATACGAATTACATTGCACATGACAAACTACTTCAAATCAAAATTTTCCATTTCATTGAGAACTTCGTGACATAGTGCAGCCGAATTAACTGTATGTTGTTCCGGATGCATATGCATTTCCATTGTTTCCTTGAGTACACTTATCTTTCCACGTAAGTGCTTGCAGTTTGAGCACTCTCTATTTCTTGAAGATCCTAGAGAATAGTTTGTAGGTGTTGAAGGTCCAAAAGAATAGCTTAGAGGCGTTGAAGGTCCTAAAGAATAGCTTGGAGGTGTTGAATGTCCTGCAGAGTAACTTGGAGTCGATGGAGCTCCAGGAGAACTCATCAATTGACGAAGTCGGGTCTTTTTCCATAAAAAAAATCCACATCCAAAATGTTTCGGAGGCTGTTAAATAGTAAAGAAATCAATTCTTTTAACAACTAACCAGAATATTTATATATTACACAAACAAAAAACATGTGATTGTTCACCTTTGATTTTGGACATGCATAGTATAGTTTACAGTAACTCTCAGGTTTATACGATTATCGAAGAACTACATCTCCTTCTGCACAACTACACGCAAAAGCTTCATGTGGCACCATATTCACCATTTTTTTGTGGTTGTAATGGTAAGAGTGTGTGATATGTTTGTGGTTGTGATATTATCTGTTTTTATGGAATAAAAGAGTTTTTGGCGGGAGTATTTAGGGGAGTATTTGGCGAGAGTTTTTGGAAGGAGTATAATGTATAACCATAACATATCGACTCATCCGTTGAACCTCTAATGTAGAACCATACCATATCGACTCATCCGTTGAACATCGAATGTACAACCATACCATATCGAATCATCCGTTGAACTTCTAATGTATGACCATAACATATCGACTCATCCGTTGAACGTCTAATGTATGACCATAACATATCGACTCATCCGTTGAACCTCTAATGTACAACCATACCATATCGACTCATCCGTTGAACTTCTAATGTATGACCATAACATATCGACTCATCCGTTGAACGTCTAATGTATGACCATAACATATCGACTCATCCGTTGAACCTCTAATGTAGAACCATACCATATCGACTCATCCGTTGAACATCGAATGTACAACCATACCATATCGAATCATCCGTTGAACTTCTAATGTATGACCATAACATATCGACTCATCCATTGAACGTCTAATGTATGACCATAACATATCGACTCATCCGTTGAACCTCTAATGTACAACCATACCATATCGACTCATTTGTTGATCTTTTAATGTATGACCATAACATATCGATTCATCCGTTGAACGTCTAATGTATGATCATAACATATCGACTCATCCGTTGAACCTCTAATGTAGAACCATACCATATCGACTCATCCGTTGAACGTCTAATGTATGACCATAACATATCGACTCATCCGTTGGACATCTAATGTATGACCATAACATATCGACTCATCCGTTGAACCTCTAATGTACAACCATAACATATCGACTCATCCGTTGAACCTCTAATGTAGAACCATAACATATCGACTCATCCGTTGAACCTCTAATGTACAACCATACCATATCGACTCATCCGTTGAACTTCTAATGTATGACCATAACATATCGACTCATCCGTTGAACGTCTAATGTAGAACTATACCATATCGACTCATCCGTTGAACATCGAATGTACAACCATACCATATCGAATCATCCGTTGAACTTCTAATGTATGACCATAACATATCGACTCATCCTTTGAACGTCTAATGTATGACCATAACATATCGACTCATCCGTTGAACGTCTAATGTATGACCATAACATATCAACTCATCTGTTGGACATCTAATGTATGACCATAACATATCGACTCATCCGTTGAACCTCTAATGTACCACTATAACATATCGACTCATCTGTTGAACCTCTAATGTAGAACCATACCATATCGACTCATCCGTTGAACATCGAATGTACAACCATACCATATCGAATCATCCGTTGAACTTTTAATGTATGACCATAACATATCGACTCATCCGTTGAACGTCTAATGTACAACCATACCATATCGACTCATCCGTTGAACTTCTGATGTATGACCATAACATATCGACTCATCCGTTGAACGTCTAATGTACAACCATACCATATCGACTCATCCGTTGAACTTCTGATGTATGACCATAACATATCGACTCATCCGTTACCTCTAATGTAGAACCATACCATATCGACTCATCCGTTGATCGCAACGAGCCTAAACACATCGATTTTATATCATAAACCAATGTTTGTATGTTGTATAACCTAGGGTTTGTAGGTTCTCCATTGCTTTATTTGGATTCCAAAGAAGACTTCGATATATATTTCATTTCGATTAGAAAATCTTTTTCAGGTTAAAATATTACTACAATACTTTACGCGTTTTGTTAGTTTTGTGTTAGGAAATCTTTTTTCAAGTTAAAAGTTGTAT